>VZTM01021598.1:26732-132916 GCA_013400555.1 Jacana jacana
TGCTATTTTTTGTTTTGAGAGACACCGGCCGCCTAAAAAAAAAATTTTTTTTTTTTTTTTTCCAGCAAAGCACTTGAGCACGTGTTTACCTCTAGATAAGTGTGTTTTCATGTGCTTCCATGACGAAAGAACATAGAGTTTTACTAAAGAGATTTTTTTTCTGAGGTAGGACTGAAAGAGCTGATCTGGAGCATGCTGCAGGAGGTGGAAATCTTCTCACTCCTTGGGGCCAATGGAGAGTTCCCTTGGAGCCAGTGGAGGGATCCCTTGGAGCCAAGGGATTTTTTTCTGTATTCCTACCGCTACAGCTATCACCAATTAAGCCTTAGCCTTAGCCTGTTTCTAACTAGGATTTGTTAGTCTTAATCGCATCTTCCTGATCCTTTTTTCTGTCTTTGGGTTAGATATCTACTCTGAGTGGAGGTCAGCTCTGAGGGCTGCTGGATTTCCATTTTTACTAGACTGATAGCATGTTCTTGTTATTTCATGTTTTTGGATGGTCATAGAATCATAGAATCATTTAGGTTGGAAGAGACCCTTGGGGTCATTGAGTCCAACCATCAGCCCTACTCTACAAAGTTCTCCCCTACACCANGGTTCCTTGTAAGATTTATTCTACAGGCCCTTCACCAGCTTCTTTGCCCTCCTCTCCACTTGCTCTAGCATCTCAATATCTCTCTTGTGCTGAGGTGCCCAGAACTGGACACAATACTCAAGGTGTGGCCTCATCAGTGCTGAGTACAGGGGGACAATCACCTCCCTACCTCTGCTGGTCACACTGTTTCTTATGCAAGCCAGGATGCCATTGGCCTTCTTGGCCACCTGGGCACACTGCTGGCTCATGTTCAGCCTCCTGTCAACCAGCCCCCCCAGGTCCTTTTCTGCCAGGCAGCTCTCCAGCCACACTTCCCCAAGCCTGTAGCGATGCATGGGGTTGTGGCCCAAGTGCAGGACCTGGCACTTGGCCTTGTTGAAGGCCATGCCATTAACATTGGCCCATCTATCCAGTCTATCCAAGTCCCTCCATAGTAGTCCTGTAGTTTTCAGTCTGCAGCTAGGACAGATGTGCTTTATCATGGAGTGAACGAGCTATGAGAGATAGGATTTAATCAGGAAGGGAACAAAGCTCCTCTTGTGGATATTTAAACAACTGAACTTTCCCAATGACTTTGATCAGTGCCATTTTTATCTCCAAGTGGGCCGATGGAACTCTCTTTGTCTTAAGTTACTAAAGTTCATAGAAAGCATGACTCCTCAAACTAGGACAAAACCAAAATTCCTTAAATTGAATGAAGTCTGTCAGCAAAGATGCTAATGCCATGTCAGAAAGGAACACAGTGCTCTGAAACATTATTAGTGATGTCCTCATTACAGGATATTGCAGTTTCTGCTGTTGCCAATGCTAGGCACAGTCATGCAAATCTTTTCTTCCAGCCATCTTTGGCAGGCAATGCACAAGCATGGCTGCAGTGCAGCTGCGCTGTAACCCAGGCATGGAGCAGGCAGAGGAGACTCAACTTCAAAGCAGGTCCCATGGGAAGGAGGGACAGCCCTGGCTGAAGCCTCCCTGCGTTGCATTTGGAAAGAGCTTTCTCCAGCGTCACCAGCTGCACACTCTCTGAGCTGGCCCTGGGCCCAGGCAGCCAAACCTCTGTGAGGAGGAGAATGAGCTCAGGTCTTGACACTCCATTTTGTCTTTACTAAAGCCCCCTGCCCACTTCACCACCCATTCCCTGCCCTAATGCTCCCTTTTCTTTTTTCTTTTTTTTTTCTTTTTTTCCTTTTTTTTCTTTTCCCAAAGCAGGCCAGTGCAAGCAAGAGAAGGAGACCCAAGCAACACTGACTGCCTTTGCACTGCCCTCATGCCATGCCTCTCCCTGAGGTACATCTCCCCAAACTATCATAGCTTTCAACCATGCCCACAGGTTCCTCTCCACAGAGAGTGCGGGTTCCCACATCCAGTGTCAGTGTCTTACACTTATTGCATCCCCTCATTCAAATTATAATAATACCAGTAGTCCACGGCCACATTAGATAGCCTGTTCAGGGTTGGCTAAACATGGGTAGCTGTTCCCTTCTCTATGGCATGGACCTGGAGTGTGTCCCAGAAGCATCAGCACCTCTGGTGCCTGCCTGAAGTATTCTTACTCAACATCCTTTATTTTCCTCCTCTTCCCCCTCTTTGTGGTATTAGGCTGTTGACCGAATCTTCTGAATCTTAACAGCCTAATGTTGCTGTGGGGAACATTGTTGCTGCAAATGGGTGTTTCAGAAAGGCACGTCTAGGAAAAAAAAGACATTTCTAATAGTATTGCTGAAATGTGAGCTCTCATGATTTGTAAAACCCTGGTTTAGTCAGGAAAACTTCACGCTAATTTCAGTGTAACTAGTCAGGCTTTGCTGCAAGTTGTAAGTAAACTGGAAAAAATTTAATTGTTCCTGTGTGTGAGAAAATGGATGAATGTACGATTGACGTTAAATGAAAGTGGCTACTTGCCTTTCTGTCGGTGTATTCCATAAGCATGCCTAAAAACTTGGCAAATATCATAACTGAGTTAATTATGTTAAAGTAGGGTAAACAAAAAAAGCCCTGCAGACATATCTACATATGTGGATTTTAAAAATTACAGTTGACACCTTTGTGATATTTTGAGGCTCCATTTTCAAAACCAGATACTGAAGTTAAAGCACTTCGCATCCGTCACCCAGCTACACCAACACACTCATTTCAGCAGTTCGATTGAGTTTCTGAGGACAGAACATAATGCTATCAGCTCATGGGTCAGAAATCTCAGCAAGACAGAAGAGGTGCTCACAGAATTTTTTTTGAGGCATTTACATCTACTGTATCCTTTGTACAGATGCACAAATCTAGACTCCATTTAGTCCACAGTTTGTGAGCAATTCTGGGTTTCTTGTTGATACCCAAATAGGAGCTCATGAAGCCAGCAATTTCTAATCATCTCTGGCTGTCAGACTCCTGTGTCGGCAGGTTTGCCATGCCCTATTCTCATATTCCTTCCACCTCTTAGTTAGACAGAGCTACACACTATTTCTGCATGAGATTCTTGGCACCAGGGAAATCCGTGTGATGTGGCTGTAGCAACTCTCCACAACAGCAGCGATTCTTTTCAGTATTCTTAACAGATTTATTTTTTTTTTCCACATTGACTTATGAATACTGAGCGAAATTCAGGATCTTAGTCTGTGTTGTTAGGGTGCACTGTTATCAGGGAACTGCTACCTAGAACAGTGGTCTCCAAACCTTTTCAGTAGTGCACCCCTATCACTAAATAAATTATGAGTGTGCACCCCCAATATACCTGTATTTTTTTAACTTACAAATTGAGTAACTGTATTACTGTCCTACTATATCATGTACATTATAAAACACACACAAAAATAGAAATTAAAAAAGGATCAGCTAAAGATAAAATAAACACCTTTTAAATTTTATTTTTTTATTTACTAATGGTATGAAATTTATTTTCTTGCTGCACCCCAATGGATTGTCTTGCACGCTCCTTAGGTGCACGCACCTCACGTTCAAACCTAGTGATCTAGAAGACAGGCTAAAGCTCAAGGCAAAAAAAACCAAGACAAAAATAAAGAAAAAAATATTTACTCCTTGTCCTTAATATACTTGGTACAGTAGGTTAGACACTTTCAAAGTCTGGTCCAAGACTGTGGAATGAATCCCCTCAGGAGCTAAAACTAGCACAAACGTCATCATCCAAATGTAAACAAGATTTCTTTAACCTGCCTTTATGACAAATATTTTGCAACATATACATTAAAGAAAAGCACCCAAATTACCAAAGTAAATCAGTCTACAAACCTCTGCCCTGGGGCAGAGGAAGAGAGAACAAAAGACGTGTTGCTTAATGCACTACTGGAAAGCAATTTGATATTGCTGCAATGGGATGAGAACATGAATGGACTAGTGTGTGACAGAAAACTGTATTTGTTACTTTTTCTACTGCAGTAAAAAGCTGCACCAATATGAACTGAGTCTTCATTTCAGGTCAATTGTCATTATATATTAATTTTCTAATCAGATACTACTCGTTTAGGATTCTTCTGTTGTTTTCTTCCTTCTGCAGTATCATGCTGACTGTGGAACCATGAGTGAATTACTATAAATTATTGACTTTAGCTGCATCTGGCTGTAAAATAAGCTAATTTCTTGAGCTCACTTCAAGAGGCTTTCTTGAGTTGTACTTCAGTAAAGCTGGTTTGATTGCTTTGTTGGCACAACTCTAAAAATAGATCAACCTTTAAATTACTTGCTTCCAAAATTGTTTCAAAGGGTAAGAAATTCAGTAAATACACAGGAGAGTGAATCCCAATCTTCCTGGAGGTATGGTACTCTTGTACCTGAAGGGTGAAGTTTAGTTCATCCTTGGTGCCTGGCTGACTTTTCTAGTCATTGCATGAGTTGGGGCAAACCTGGAGTCAAGACTTTCTTCACCCCTGTTTTCTTTGCACAAGGGAAAGTACTAGAAAAGACCTCATGTACAGCAAGTCATTCACTCAGGTGCAGAACCCTGCACTTGTTCTTGTTGAACTTCATGAGGTTCACCTGGGCCCACCTCTCCAGCCTGTTCAGGTCCCTCTGGATGGCATCCCATCCCTCTGGTGTATCAACAGCACAACACAGCTTGGTGTCTTCTGCAAATTTGCTAATTGTGGACTCAATCCCTCTATCTATATCATTGATGAAAATGTTAAACAGCACCTGTCCCAGCACAGACCCCTGAGGGACACCACTTGTTACTGCTTTCCATCTGGACCTTAAGCCATTGAGTACCACTCTCTGGCTGTGACCATCCGGCCAGTTCCTTATCCACTGAACAGTCCACCCATCAAATCCGTGTCCCTCCAATTTGGATTTGGCGAGCAGGGTGTTGTGAGGGACTGTGTCAAAAACCTTACAGAGGTCCACATAGATCACATCCATAGGTCGCCCCTTGTCTACTGACATAGTCACCCTGACATTTCCATAACAGTTTGTGTAATAGCTCAGTCAGTATGCTAGCAACTTGCTTCTTCTCCAGTCTTTCATAAATAATGCATGTTTTGTACCAAAGCCAGTATTTTAAATCTACAACAGACATAGAAGTCACAAACAAATGTTAATGTGGGAAAACAAAAATGCAGGATTAATTCCATCAGTATGAACTATTTGAATCTTGAATATATTAAACCTTATTTCTGAACAACTATTAACTTTGAAAGTAAAAGATTAAAGTAGAAAGTAAGCTGTGGTGTGATAGCAAATAGACTGAAAGATCTTTGACTAGAAGTATGACTTTCTAGTATTTCTAGAAGTGTGTCTGAAGAAATTAGTGCATATTATTGAGAGTTACCAGTTGCTTAAATGGCTGTTACAGAAACATGTCTTTGTTTTCTGAAATTCTTGTCTAGAACATCACCACTAACTGCTTTTAGTTATATTTCTCAATTAACAAATGCATTTGATGATTTTGTCTACTCTTTCGAGTGAATTAGTTAATTCATTTTGTGCAATGTTTTCAAGACAGAACTGCCTGCTGTGACCTACAGTAACCAATGACTGCCTCTGAAAATCTAATCAAAATTATATTTGACGTAGTTAATCTGTAAATGATACTCCATAGTAGTAGGATTTTATATAGTGCAAATTTTTCTTCAGAATTCTGGAAGAGTCATTGCTGAATGTTCCGGCAAATCTAGTGTAATTTTTGTTTTACCCTCATCTTAAAAAAATCACATTGTCAACTTATATAGGAAATTTTAAAAAATACTCTCACTCCTTCACTTACCAGCAAAGGTGGTTTTGCACTTATTACCAGAAGGCTTTTGGCCAATATATGTAACCCCATAAACACAGATGCAGACTCAGTCCTTTGAACTGCGGCTAAACGCAGCTGCTATCGGAGCTGGAAGCACAGGCACAAGAACCTTTTAGTGTTACAAGGCCTGGATTACATGTTAAACCAGGTAGTGCTAATGGGGAGAAGAAGACTACAGACCCTTTAGCTACTCCCTGCCCCCTTCCCCCTCCAAATATATATTGATATATATATATATATGAATATATATCTCTATCTATCTATCTATCTATCTATCTATCTATCTATCTATCTATCTATCTATCTATCTCTATATAAATATATATAGAATCATAGAATGGTTTGGGTTGGAAAGGACCTTAAAGATTATCAAGTTCTAACCTCCCTGCCATGGGCAGGGTCACCTCCCACTAGAGCAGGTTGCTCAAAGCCCCATCCAGCCTGACCCCTGGATGCTGCTGCTGATAATAAATAATGTTACATGTTGATGTTAATGTTAAATAAATAAATAATGGAGCTACCATCATGTTCAGGAGAAGTAAAATTGCAAATTTGAGTGTCCTGTTCCAATTATAGCATGAAGTACAGGCAGATGTTCACATTCCCGCAAACAAATTAAGATATAAAGAGGCAATGCCTCAGCTGCACTTTGATCCCTGTGTGGGTGTTCTTGCTCTGCAATGAGCGTGAAGCATCTTTGTCACTTTCTGTGTGGACTCAGAAAGTTACTCTGATGTTCTTACTCAATGTCACAGTCTGCATCATGGGATAAAGCACACATGCTGCTGTTTACATAGTTTACATCAAGTTTTCAGGTCTGTGTCTTTAAAAAGTAACCATGATGTTCCCATAGCTGACTTGCCAACACTGGACTGGTTAGCCACTGGGCCACAACCATTTAAGTAAGCAAGGTTCCAGGCAGCAGCAACAACTTGCTTCTGAGTTGGGAGGGTGTTCCTTGTAGCCTCCTCCAGTGTTGGATGACTGGATGACATGATTCACCTATGGGTTCTGGAGATGCTGTTAACTCTTCCAAAGTTTCAGAACAGCGGAGCTTCTCTTCTCTGAGGTTATTACCCTGTACCAAGATTGGCAATTACCATGGGCAGAAATCTCGCAAACTGCATTAGATGTCATATCACTAGTAAACCCACATGACTGCATCATCAAAACTTGCCTTCAGAGATCATGTATCATTGCTGACATGTCCTCTTTGTGTCCTGTATGTCTTATTCAAGTCCTTGCGAGTTGTCGGGGTAGCTAAATGCAGGAACGTATCGGCGTCCTATTCTGGATCCATGTGGGGCAGCAGTGGGAAGAGAGGTGTGATGAGCCTGCAGAGTGTGTTGGCAAACACTGGTGGACTAAAGGCCTTCTGCCCTGGCATCCACAAGGGTAGACAAGCTCTTTCATAACACCTAATATGTACTAGCTTAGTGCTAGTGAGCATGGCTGTTTTCTCTAGAAGTCGCAGTAGATACTGTGATTTATGGCAGACACTGGGTGCTGTGCAGTTCAGTTAGGATCGATGCTTGTTAGCCTGTCCTTGTAACCTCAGCAGAGAAGAGGTTCCTTCAGTTGCATATTCTTCAGAGAAGTATGGAAAGGAGTAATTTTGCATAGGAAGCAGGCAGGAACTCACCTGGAAAGAGAATCTCTTCCCCACGCCTTTCTTTTTTGTCACTGTGGGCTTTGAATAATGTCTTCAGCAAAGCTGGCAAATTATGTTTGCCATTCAGCTTCTGGTGCACTGGCTGTGAGTGGCCTGCAGGGTCACAAACAAAATGCCATATTTCTTCAATAAGAGTCCTGGACAGCGAATCACACCATGTTTGGTTAAGCTTCTTTTAGGTGATACCACAGACTGGAAAAACTTCTGTATGGAATACTTGATCAACCCCACTGCCCTAGCATTTCCTGCAAATAACATGGTATCCTGGGGTAGGGAGCATTTCCTCTGAGCTGGCTGTGGACTTTGTGTGGCTTACCACTGTAATTCTTTGTCTTCAGGCTTCTTGTTTCACATTCTACCATCTGTGACACTCCTTAGCATTGACTGGTTTCTGCTTTTCATCTTGCTCACACCTTCGGCTGTTGAATAGAGCTGGACAAAGTCCAGACTTCTCTTGAGTGCCTAATTCTTCAGATCAAATCCATCTTTGCAGTTTTGGTTTTGGTTTTTATTTTTGGCTAATGAAGATAGTGATACCAACATTGCTAACGGTGATATTTGTTATCTTCACAATTTTTTTTCTATGCATCTTCCACTCTTTTCCAAGGTCTTTCTTTTGTTTTTAGTCTCCTGTTGTGCAGATGCATTTTGCTTCATTTTTAACTGTTATTCATCCTTTACTGTCTGGTGTCTTGTCCTACTTAGGGCCTATGCATTTTACTAGGTTGTCCTTGTCCCCCATGCAGCATTACTGTGTGAATAAGGTAATCATAAGCCACCTACAGTTGCCTAAGAAATTCTTCTAATGAAGTCTTCAGCAGGCAGAGTCAGCTAACGGTCTCAGTAACAATCTGTCCCTGGCACAATGACCTTTGTCAATAAGTGGTTCCTGCGTCCCAACACCCCAGCCGCCTTCTCATTTGTGTGGCCAGATCAGTTCAAATGCAAAGATGAACCTGGCCGTGTGTCCTGCAGCAGTTTTTCTTCTCCATGGACAACAAATGCTTTAACACTTTTCCCTTTTTCAGAGTCTTGCCCCTTACAAAATTTAAACTTTATTTTCTATGTGCATCTAAAGCTTTTCTGCCTTGTCCTTATCTTCCTCACACACTGAGATGATGAGCTCTTCCACTCTCCAAGAATCTGTCACAGGCTGAACAATCATTGCCTAGTCTTCCTTCATTCCTTTTCAGGTTAGAAGCTTCCCAGTTTTCAATTTTTCTTGCATACCAGTTCCTCTTGGATATCTCCTTGAGCAAGATTTTCTTTGAAAACATTTTGCTGAAGATGTGATTGCATCTTCTTTACAGTTTTCCCTTAAATAATTTTCTCACTTATTCATATCCTTCTCAATCACAGAATACCAGGGATTGGAAGGGACCTTGAAAGCTCATCTAGTCCAATCCCCCTGCCAGAGCAGGAACACCTAGATCAGGTCACACAGGAACGTGTCCAGGTGAGTTTTGAATGTCTCCAGAGAAGGAGACTCCACAACCTCCCTGGGCAGCCCCTTCCAGTGTTCAGTCACTCTCACTGTGAAGAAATTTTTCCTCATATTTAACTGGAACATCCTATGTTCCAGCTTGCACCCATTGCCCCTTGTCCTATCATTGGATGTTACTGAGAAGAGCCTGGCTCCATCCTCCTGACACTCACGTTTTACATATTTATAAATGTTAATGAGGTCAGCCCTCAGTCTCCTCTTCTCCAAGCTGAAGGGACCCAGCTCCCTCAGCCTTTCCTCGTATGGGAGATGCTCCACTCCCTTAATCATCTTTGTAGCCCTTTCACTTGCTACAATCTGTCATGGGGTGCTTATGTCCACCTTTTCCTTAGCTGGATAATATCTTTTTCCATAAATCCTGGGTTCAGTTCTGGCTACTCCTTCTGAATGGCCTGCACTGGCAAAGTTTTCTCTGTGTGTTTATGTTCCCTCTCTTTTCCTTCGTTCACAGACATTCCTCTGGTATAACTCACTCCAGATTTTCCTGAGGCCATTTTATAGGGTACATGAATATTTCTTTCTTTTCTATCATTTACATGAGTTCTACATCATTTTAGTTAATTTTCACAGAACATGTGTCTTCCGTAAAATGTGCATGCTATAATGTCCTTAGATTATGAGCTGTTGTAGCACCACTATCCACAATACCTTTATACTGTGGATATCCTGCCTTGAAATAAAATGTTTGCACAGTTTGCAAAGGCTTTAATTTTTAAACTTGTAAGAAACAAGCTATGGCCCATTGTCAGTGTGCTATTTCTGGCAAGTACCTTGACTATGATATCAATAATATGCTCATCAGATGTTTCATATTTCTGGAGACAGCATATAACTTTTCTCCACATGCAATCACAGAAAGAATAGCCTTTCTATACTTGTATTTTGTGTTGTTTTCTTTGCCCTCGTGGGCCTCTCTGACTATCATGGGTGCTCCACTAATGATGCCTAGGGATCACGGTCATTTTGTTGGATGCAGGTAGCTGGTACCCCAGAGTATCTTGACCTTTGTGTGAGACGTCCATGTGCACTGAGGGACACAGCCCAGGTTCTACAGGAGGCCTGTGTCCCACTGGAGCAGTAGGTGGGGTCAGACGGGACTCTAGGGCGTCTTGAGGGCAGCAAATTACTTAGGTGATAGAATTGACTCCTTATTACTCAGACCATGTTTTTCAACTCTTTCCACTAGCTGAAATGACCACAAACATATTTTTCCCAAAATAATTGTTTTTTCCTCACTCTAAAAGGTGAGTATTACTAGCCCATATTCAGTATGCCTAGATTTTCTTTGCAAAGTCTGGGCAGTAACTGCACATACCACATGAACCTGTCTGGAGTTTTTGCAGAAAACAGTTTAAGTCTTGCAAATAGAGCAACTGTGTGGAGCTGGGTGCTCCTGAGATGAGCTTGTTTCCAGGCTGCAGGCAAGTCTTTATCCTGCTTCTGGCAAAAACAGTTTTCTTGCCTTTTGAAGCCTCTCCCTTAGCTTTCACTTTTGCACTAGCTGTGCATGCTGCATATCAATCTGTGGTTTGCTAATTTAAACCACTGTTTGTTTACGTCCTTTGTCCTCCAGAATTTGCTCTTGGTCTTTTGCCAGGCTGCAAAACACACATGTCTATTTTGTGGGGAAAAAAACAAATTAAGTTTAAGTCAGGAGCTTTTTTTGGGGTCTTGATTCTCTCCTTATTGCCACAGATGCCATAGATCTTCTGAGGCCACTGAACCAAGAAGTAGCTAATCTGTTGTAAATGACCTGAAAGTGTTTGCCTCTTGTAGGTTTATATTTATATTTCATATAAATACTTTATATATAATCAAACTTCTTGTTTGTTTATTTTATGTATCTATATAACACAGATACATATGGGTTTGTCCCAAGTTCAGTCTTTGTAGACTGCAGTTAATTTGAGGGTGTGTCTCGTAAAGATCTCCTTTCTCTACATCTGCCAGTAGGGTCTGTTCTTGCTCCTTGCCATCTCTGAGCTGAGAGGAGCTGGACCCTTCTGCCCTGGCTTGCCCACATCTTGCACTGGGGAATGGGTGGAGGATGATGGCCAACTCCCAGCCTGACCGAGGAAAGGCACTAAAAGCCCCTGCTAGGCTGGTAAAGCAAAACCAAACCAGCAAAATGTGGCAAGCTGTGATGGCCTTTGGTCCCCCACTTCTTTGCATTGCAGGTATCAGTCCTGAAGCAGAGACCTGCCTGGGAGCGACAGAAAGGATTGCATTGGAAGTTACAGTGGTGTTTTGCTGTGAAAAATCTTTTCCGGGGAAATACAGTATTGATAGGCATCTATAGGAATCAGTTAGCATTGGCCTGAAGCTAAAGCTGGACTTTCAAAATAAATCAACTGATCTAGAAGCTTTTAGCATATTTGTGTCAGAAGGGCTTGTGCAGCCAAGAAGGGGAAGAAAAATGCTTGCGTGACTAGCTTCCCCTTCTGTAAATGCAAGAGGTCGCTACTCATAGACTTAGAAGTGAATGCAGGATACATGTTGGCATAAGCAAAGCAATATATCTAAGGGGAATAATTCATATTTAGTCTAAACCTCTGCTTGTGAGAGAGAGGTATAGTTTACAGACTTCACAAGGTTTTCTTGTCTGAGGTGAATGGTAACAAATTGATAGGACAGAAGGATTTCTTTACCATCAGTAACCAAATATTCCTGTGTCCAAAGCAGGTGTTGCCCAGTGTTTTTGTAAACAAAGGAAGAGTTTCATGATCTTTCTCACCGGAAAATGTACGAATGGTCTGTCTCTTATAAAGACAACACACTAATTTACTAGTACAACAAATTTGAGACCTTTTCTTATAATGACCTGTTATGATTTGAGGAACCCACAACAATTTGTTGCCATTTAGACAACTATTCTATAACCTGATGAACCCCTCCCCACCTGGGAAGGGGAATCGGGAAGAAAAAAGTAAACCCAAGGGTTGAAATATAAACAGATTTAATAGAATAATACTAGATAATTAACATTATTAATAGTAAAGAACCAATATTGATCCCACTACCAATATAAAGTATATGAAGATTATACTTGGCCAATTCTATCAGCAGGAAGCTGTGCACTCCCTCAGTCGACAGCAAGTGTCGGATACTGTGAGCACTGTGGCTTCGGGAGGAAGGGAAGTGCTCAGGGTCCAGCACCAGAGGAAGAAGTTCTCAGGATCACAGCCATTAAGGAAGAGAGAGAGCTCCTCAGCAAACTTTCTAATTTATAATGAATGTGACATGCACGGTATGAAATAATCCTGTTGGCCAGCCTGGGTCAAGTGCCCAGGTCTCACTTCTTATCCTGGCACCTGGTTAGCTCAATAATACTGAGACCTTGAAACCCACATACCATAGCTGGCTACAAAGTAAATATTTTCACAAATTATGACACTAGAGTCTTCCTAAAGTACAGTTTTCCCTAGCATTAGAAGATAATTTACTAAAAAGTAAAATTACTGAAAGAGAAATTACTCCTGTGTTGCTCAAACCAGGACAAGACCCTAGACCAACAGTCATCTAACGAAAAAACAGCAGTGACAACTGTGAAGGCTGAGCAGCGCCATCCCAGGGAGTTCCTCATGGCAGCAGGCTCATCAGGCGGGTGCCACCCTGGCTGGTGTGGTGACTCGTCCTGGCCATCCCTCTGAAACCAGGTGTGAGGAGAGGAGCCCAACCGAAGCAGCTGATGTGGTGAAAAGGAGACATAGGCTATTTATTATGGCTGTGCTCATAAGGTGACTGGAGCCTGGAACATTTCAATTTCTCTTTATGTATACAGGGCATGGGTGTCAGCCACAGACAAAATGGTCTTTATATGGCAACAATTCCCAGACCGCTAAGGCACTGCAGGGGAGGGATGATCTGTGCTCTGCTGCTGTGCAGCTGTGGGTGGGTGGAGAAGCCTCATGCTCCCCTGCACTCATTTCCCCCCATCAAGGTAAAATAGGGTAGAAGGGCTGGGTGAGGTGACTATAGTGGGAGCCTGTGCCTGTTTGCTGGAGCAGGGTCAGGGCGTCAGAGGTGAGGAGGAGCTCGGGGTTCTGCAGATCAGCATCCTGGCAGCCACCCTGCTGAAGGAGCCAAGGCTGGATCGTAGCTGAGGGAGAAGGAAGGAAAAAGTAGTTTGAAAGCTAAATTCTTGGCAGCAGCAGAAGCTGAATGAAATGGTATCAGCATTGCTACGGTGGTGGTCTCTGAGCTGCAGAGAAGCCAGGATCCCCACTGCACTTAGAGTTAAATTCTTCTCACACATCCAGCTTTCTGCCTTTTCCCCATAACCTGTGCTGTGGTTACTTATACAGGGGGGCAGTCAGAGCCATTACTGTCACTGACAGATTGGGATTGGTCCCATCATCAGAAGTCTACAGTCTTTTCTCAAATATATTGATGCTAGTCACCATAAATGTTTGCCATATCTGATGCAAGGGCATGGTTGTTCTGCATGCATCTGTGCTCTGGAGCAGTCCCCCTCCTCCTGCATGTCTGGAAGAGCTTATTTCTTAGGCATGGAGAGTCCACAGCTACTGTCTACCCCATTTTTTCCCAGAAAATAATGCATGCTTAAGAAAGAAACCCACCTTACACCAAAGCAGTGACATTTTTACTGAACTTCAAGCTGGGCTGGAAATCCATGAAAGACATACAAAAGACATGACAGAATTTTCTTTATTGTGGGGCGTGGTTATGTAGTACACATTTAAAAAAAAATCCTACTCAAGTCTATAAGCAGTGGGAATCATGTATATGAGATTTCCTTATGTTTCAGCTCTCTGAAGCAATGTAATATAGCTGCAGGTAAATCTGTGAGTTTATGTCTTACTTGTGTTGAGAGGCCGAATGCATCATACCAGGTGTCTGCCAGGCATGTTTTGGATGTTGAACATGGCATATGAAACCTGGAAGGAGCCTGGAAGTTATGGTGTGCAGCCAGACTGCTTTACTCCAGGCAATATGGTTGTGTGGGTGGAGAAGGTGTTAGAGCTGATGCTCACTGTCCTTCATACGGTCATGGACCCTTTGTTTGGAATACTCACCATCAATCAGTAATAGCTGAGTAAAATAGGTACCATAGAGATGAAGTGGCAGGATTTGTTCAGTATGTGGTCTTCATCGTTGGTAAAGGTTATGAAAGCTTCTTGTTGTGCATGGGAGTAAAACACCGAGGTTAGTGACCTAACTGCTGTCCAGGTGAGAAAATTAAACTTTTGACTTGGGAAACAGATTAGATTTAGAAGTGTTAGATCTACATGGGTTCCTGGAGGAGTGAAACAGAGGTGTCTTCTGTCTCAGGAAATTGCAAAGGTCCTGAAAATGGCTAAAGAAAGTTCACCTCCTGTAAGAGTGGTCTGGGGTGTTTCATTACATTCATTGATTCTGCATTTACTCAGCCTGGCTTTATTATTACGATCAGGAGGGTTAATCCTGATCTACTCCCATGTCTGTGACAGCAGAAGCAAACGTTTTTGCAACTCCTGAGACTCTTTAACAAGATGCTCCTGAACAGATGAATAGGTGGGTATTAATAATGAGGAGCTAGGACTTGTTTGGATGATAGAAATTTGTCATCCCCATGTCATTACATGGGAAAGTAATTATCATTCTCATCTTGCAGGTAAGAAAAGGGAGACAAAGAGATTCAGCCACCTGCCAAAGGTGGAGCCAACAACTGTCAACAGAGCTTGAAATAAGAGTTTATTTCTTGTGACTTCTGGGTCCTTTCCCCATGCAAACACTATGTTGTATATCAGGACATGGCTCCACACTCTTTTAAAACCATGGTTAACCACCCTAAAGCAACCCTAATCCACGTTTTATGTGAACTCACAATTGTATTTCTGTTGAATTACCCAGAAGAGCAATATTCATGCCATCTGGGATGAGGACTGATTACACTTGATCAGAAAAACAAACAAACAAACAAAAAAGAGTAGTCTGTGGGGACAAAACTGCTTCTTCCAAGTTCTTTTGAACACACTTGAACTGGCAGAAAGATTTTGCACCACTTCAACACCTTTCATCAGATGACTGTGATGCATTTGAACTGGCAGCAGGAGCTCCCCCAGTGGAATTAGCACCCCATAGAGTCACTGCTGGGTGTGACACCCCTGGAAGCACAGGAGCAATCAAGCGTTAAGCCTCTCTGATGATGTTTTCCATCTGTTTCCCTGCCAGCATGCAATGTACAACTCACCACCATTTCTAGGGAAACAAAATTGTGTCATCGCCTCTATGTGTGTGCATCCATGTCGCTCACATTAATACCTTCCAGTCTACTGGCAGCTTCAACCACATTTAATACAAGGGTATATGTCTCAATAAACACTTAGGTTCCTGCATGCTCGGTATAAATGAGTTACCAGGGAGAGGAGAGAACTGAGTTTGACTGTGCACAGGTCCATCCTTGCAAATTCTGATCCTGATGGCTGGGTTGCAGAGCTGAGCTTGGCAGAGAGCATGTGGCTGGCAACATACTCTTCAGGAAGAGTGGACTGTGAACTTTGTTAGGATTTTATCTACACAAGTCAGCCCATCAAGAAGCAAATATCCTCGACAGAAAGGACTTCAGTAATTACAAATGGAACCTGTTGGGGAAGAAGTGATAACAAATGCAATGAACAGTGGATGCTTGTTTTTTATAAAAATCTCTCTGGCTTTCCACAGATCTTAGATTTTAACCTGTGATATCCCCCACAGTAACTTTGTTACTGATGAAAATCATGTGTTATCAACTGAATATATGTGTCTTCTCCAAGCATAAAGCACTGAATTATTTTTTTTTACATAGAACAAAGACACTCAAACTGTATTTTGAGGGGAAAAACCCCTGAAATCGGAGGGGGTTATTTTGGGTTACCTCCTTCACACAGGTCACATGATGCTATTTTAGGATTTCTCCTGGAATAACATGGTACTGCAGACAGTAATTCTTCTCTCAGTCTTCAGTTTCTAAGCAGAAAGAATTGGATAAGGGAAAGGAAGGGGAGAGGAGGAGAGGGGAGAGGAGAGGAAAGGGAAGTTAAGTTATTTTGATGCTGGTGCCGCTGCAATTCTTTGCCCTCTGTGCACGCTTAGGTTGGTGCTGACATTAACATCAGGACTGCAATTGAAGTAAATACTTCACTGATAGGACAGCACAAAAGGAATGAAAAAGGGAAAAAGCTGAAATTGCACAGATCTTGTATTTCCTAACTTCAAAGTGCCTGAATTTGCTATTGACAACATTGGTTTTAAATAGCTTGGGTGTTACAGCGTCAATGCAGCTTGTATAGCTCTTGGGATCAGAAAAAGGGAGAGAAGCCTCTCAAGTACAGTGCCAGGAAGCTTCACAGCCAAAGCGGTGACAGCTGGAGGTGGGGACTGAGGGTGCTTTTAGTTTTTAAAAGATTGGTGGGTTTGGACAATGTGGGTGACCATCTCGAAGAGAATGAACATGTGAGCGATCCAGGCCTAGTGACACTGGCCAAAGCTCTGCTTCAGACTTTACTGCAAAGTTACTAAAGGACCAACGCAGCTGGGAAAGCAGGGAGCTGGAAGAGATAACAGCAACTCTTGGATGTGGAATGCAAAACAATAGGACTGTGTGAGGCTTCGTGACCTTCGAGTGGACAGAGTTCCTGTAACAATCTCAGGAGCACTCGGAGTGGGTGGACAAGGGGTTTCAGCCAATAGTAGTGCTTTTGCTGTGGGGTGTTACTCTCATGTATCTATATATACTCTGCTAAAACTTGCAGTAAACGAGGACGACCATACTCACATTGAGATTCAGTCCTTACTCCGGGTCCATCTCCCACTGCAACAGGACAATAGTACATCATGTCAGTGGCAGAAGAGAAACACCCTTTTATCCCTTGGTAAGTAGTCTGATGCAGAAAGCAGCATCTGAACATTAATTTTCCTCTGCCATAAGCAAAGTGACCCTACTGCCAGGTGATCCTGAGGATACCTCTGACCAGCTTCCTACCTGGCCCCACAGATTTCAACTGCTGTCTAGCTTCCAAAGGTCATCCATTAACATGTTCACCCAGTGCGTTCTTCCTGGGTGGCAGTTAAAGCTCTCTTCTGACCTGGGGTTCAGTCTGTGGGCTACAGAGACATTTCCAAACAGTCTCCTAAACCTCAAAGACTACTGTGTAAACTCCAGCAGTGGGTGGTCTGCCTGGCACTTGTCCTTCCAGGAAGCTCTTGGCCCCAATTCCAAATGGATGAAGGGGCATAACTTTCCCCTCAGTTCCATATATTGTTAGTAAAGGAGGTAAACAACACACTTGAGCAGACTGGATTGCTGCTGGGGTGCATACAGGACCTGTGGTATGTTGTCAGAGGAGAGGGGCAAGTGTTTGTGCTTGATTATTCCCCAGTGCTTGTACAGAGCACCTGAGCAATATGTCATACAGGTTGGGTTGCTTCCCAGGGCCAAGTGCTTAAACATGTGATGAACTGGCATCTATATTCCACTACTTGGGTTTTTTTTTCCTTCCCACAGAAACTTTCTTACAGCATGTGCCAAAAGGAGAAGGTAGTTTCCTTTTCTGTATTTAAAAGGCGTATGAGCTTCAGTGTGAGGAGAAAAAAGAAACAGTTAAAACAGCATATGTACTCATCATGTTGTTCCTGAGATTTGGTCAGTATTACTGTCCCATCTAGCACTGATGCATCCAAGAAACTTTAAGGAGAAGGGCAGTCCTGTGGAGCTCAAATGCATGCTGGAGTTAGGACCAGCATTTAGGAAACCACCCAGGTCACAGTAAACAAATTGTGAGAATGGAGGGATTTTGGGGTGAGAGAGGTCTTATCAATGCAGAAAAATACCTGGTGGGATAGTATAACAAAGAAGTAATAGCAAAGACATAATATGACATAAGACACAACAACATGTCTAATAATCACATCATAACATGTTAGAGTACGACATAAGACTTAATAAAAACACATAATAACAGTCTTCAGAGTGATACCCAGTGAAGAAACAAGAGGGCAAGAGGGCAGAGGTGCAAATTAAAATACAAGAAACTGTTTAAATTTAAGAAATTTAAGAAGGAACCTTTTTCTTTTCCTTTTTTTTTTTTTTTTAATTTTTTATATTTTTTATTGTGAGGGTAATCAAACCCTGGCACAGTGAGGTTGTGGAGCCTTCATCCTGGGAGATATTCAAAACCTGACTGGACATGATCCTGGGAATCTGGCTAAAGGTGACTGCTCTGAGCAAGGGCTTGGACTGGATGATCTCCGTGTTCCATGAAATCCACTTCCAAAGTAGATTAAATGTGGCAACATTGACAACATTGTCTCCAGTAGCAGCCAAGTCATCATGCTTAGATCTAGATGCTAAAAGGCATCAGTGCACACTGGAAATCCTGCCTTAATGATGAGAGATAATGCTTCCATTAAATAGCTAATGAAGAATCCTGGCAAATGAAATCAAAGACATCTTCTGTCCCTGTAGTGTAGGATTTGATCACTAATAAGTAGCACAGAAAGGTAATAGGTCTGTGTACTGATCAAAACACTTGTCATACAACAGAAGTGGAAATCTGTGGCTTTACCATTGTCCTGGTCTGCAGTATTTGCACACACAACCATGTTCCCTGCTTAACCATTCATTTCCAGCAGTGAAACAGCAGAAACTGTTTTTAAAAAAGACATTGCTATATGGAATGTTGTGCTTAAAGTATTATGTGTGTGTTATCCCAGTGCTTTCATGGGTGCAGTTCTACCGTGGGTTGACCCTGGCTGGACCACAGGTGTCCGCCCAGCTACTCTCCTTCTCAGCTGGACGAGGGGAGAAAATAAGATGGAAAACAACTTGTGGGTCAAGAAAAGGCAGTTTAATAAAGCAAAAGCAAAGACTGCATGCAGGAGCAAAGGAAAACAAAATATTTATTCTCTACTTCCCATCAGCAGATGATGTCTAGCTACTTCCTGGGAAGCGGTGTTTCAGTACACAGAGTTGTAATGAGGAATGCACCCCCTCCTCCTCCTTTCTATTAACTCTTTAGTTTTTTGCTGATCATGACATCATACAGTATGGAATATCCCTATGGTCAGTCTGCGTCAGCTGTCCTGGCTGTGTCTTCCCCAGGCTTTTGGCCACCTCCATCCTACTGGTGAGAGGGGAATGTGGGAGAGACAGTTTGTGGGAGCACTGCTCAGCAGTGGCCAAAACACTAGCATGTTATCAACATATTTCTAGCTAAAACATAGCACAGCACTATAAGAGCTCCTATGGGGAAAGTTAACTCCATCCCAGCTAGACCCCATGCAGCTTTACATGGTCTGTCCTGACCTCTCTGCACCTAAAGAGGTGTGATGTCTTCCAGAAGATAAAGCAATGTAAAGATGTCTTCCAAGACAAGTCTTGAGCAACAGGGACCTCTTCTGTACAAGTTGGTTTGCTGCTAGAGGAAACCAGACCAAACTCTCTGAAAGTGTCAAGGTTGCAACCAAATTGTGCAAATTCAGCTAACAAATGTGTATTGAGTGTACTTGGAGAGGGGGTTTTTGTGTACAAATGCTCAAAAGTGAATGGTAATAGATAATCTACCAGCCTGTCAGTCTCACCTGGGAAGACCATGGAACAGATCCTCCTAGAAGCTATGTTCTCTCCAAGCACTGGCCCCTGGAAGGTTTGTTTGCTATAAGTAAGCTGATCTTCCTGCCTTATATGTAGTATGGCATAAGGCAGAATTGCCTTACATGGTAAATCCAGGCTCTCTACTCCCCATCACTTTCTTCTCCTTCACAGGACAAGTTGGAGGTTGTTTCCAGGATTTGTTGCTCCATCACCTCCTCAGGGCTGGAGGTAAAGCTGGCAGGCCAAGCAAGGGTTGTGGAAGGCAACTTATAAGGGGCTGCTCTCGGAGAAATTAACTGCATCTCAGCCAGACCCAATACAAGCTTTTGCAGTCTTTCAGTGGCTGTAGTTCATGAGGCATAAACGTCATTAGTTAAGGAACCTGGAACCTTTGGGGGCATTTTTAATGATGTACTTAAATGAATTTCATTTTAATGGAGCACAAATATATACGTAAAATTTGTGTATCCTTGTTTTTCACACTGAGTATTCTCAGGCTGAAGATCCTCTTTCTTGCTGTTTTTCAGTAAGGTTTAAATTCCTTTCTTTTCCTGGTCTCATCCTTGCATTGTTCCTTAGATACCAGAACATTCTACGGTTGGTTTCCAACTTTTAACAGCCATGTATGTGGACAGACAGGGCAACAACCAAGGCTGGGATCATGATGGGGAGACAAGAAGAGGCAGAGCACTGCAGGTTTTTGTTATTCTTATATACGCCTTTTTTTTTTGTTCCATGAGAAGAGCCAATACTTTTTACATTCAAAGCCTTAACTTTTACTTGATTTTGTTACTTAATGTTAGAAGTGGCAAAAGGCCCACTTGCTACTCCTAGATAGTTACACAGCAGCATCAATAATAACATACATGTTTATAATGGAAAAACATTCTTTGACAGCAAACATCTTCTTGTTGAACTTCATGGTGACTCTGTTCTGAATACATTTACCTCAGTCTTTTCATCACTCTTGGATTTTAATTTAGAGTCAGATCTTAACTGTAATGTTAAGAGAGATTACTGAGACCATTAAAATAATAAATAAAGCCCAATAAAATAATCAGTGCTTGATTTTAGAGAAAATAAACTCTGTCTGCCAGTATATGGGTGTGGGAGGCTGTCCTCACCAAACACAATGACACAAACATTGTATCCTTAACATCTATGGACTACTCGTGTATTTTGTATTAAAAGGCCCTATTTCTGTTCTGATATTGGTGCTAATTTGGAAGAACTCCAGTGAAATAAGTTGCAATGGTGTGGTAGCATCTGTATGAGGTCAGAGCCACTGGAGGAGGAGGAGCCTGTGGTTAAGGCATTGGCCTGGGATTTGGAAAATTGGAGATCAGTCTCTTACTCCAACACAGATTTCCTGTGTCAATTCAACATACAGCCCAACCCAGAAATGCAACTAGATGCCTAGTGTGCAGGCCAGGAGGAATTTGACGGCCTATACTCAAGTGACAGTAAACTTCCCTCATCCCACAGCACCTGCCTCTTCTGGGATGTCTGTGCTTTTACCTGTAAAGAGTCTTAGGTGCCTATTAATTTCTTATTTCTCAGCTCTCCTTGGCTACCCTGTGTTGATCATTCTGTTGCTATTTTATTTCCAGCTTTGGACTCATGAACTGAGCATCCTTGCCCTTCAAAGGGACCGGTCTGATAGATCATTATGCCTAATCCAGACTGGTGAAGGGTCAAGAGTGCAAGTCTTGTGAGGCACAGCTGAGGGAGCTGAGGTTGTTTAGTCTGGAGAAAAGGAGGCTGAGGGGAGATGTTATTGCTCTCTACAACTACCTGAAAAGAGGGTGTACCAGGGTGAGGTCTGTTCTCCTGAGTAACAAGTGATAGGAGGAGAGGAAATGGCCTGAAGTTACCCCAGGAGACTGTTAAGTTGGATATTAGGAAAAAATTTCTTCACCAGAAGGGTTCTGAAGCATTGGGACAGTCTGCCCAGGAAGTGTTTGAGTCACCATCACTGGAGGTTTTCAAAAGATGGGTTGACATGACAAAGGGACATGGTTTAGTGGTGAGCTTGGCAGTGCTAGCTTAACAGTTGGACTTGATGATCTTAAAGGTCTTCTCCAACCTAAAGATTCTATGATTGTGTGACCACTAGAAGTCAGCAGCAGGGACAGGCATTCACGTTAAAATATATCCTGAGGGCTGGTGTTGATGTCAGTAGTGCTTTCCTTCTATGAAATACCTCTGCCTACAGTTAATCCTTTTCCCCCAAGGCAGCAGACTACAAACAGGAATCCCTATGGCACAAGCTTCTGTTTACATTACTTGCTGAGTGTTTAAAGCCTTAAGCACCAGATATCCTCACCGGTTTTATTTCATAAATCCTACCAGTACATCTCACACAGACATCACCCAGGCCACCTTCTAACTGGCCTGGTTAGTTTTCCTGGTGATGGAGACAACTGAAGCTACTGTTTTTTTAGGCAGATATCTGGTGTAGCAGAGGTGCTACACGCAGTAGCTCCCTGTTTGCGCAGCCAGAGCGTGCAGAGGATACCTGCTCACCTGCAGCTGTCTTCTCTGGGAGCAGCTGTTTTATACAAATTGAAAGCACCCCGGTGGCAATCCTAATGGCACATCTGTAGAGGAAGCACCTGAAATCTTTTCACCACGGGTATGCATGACAGGACTCCGAAAAATATCTTTGTCAGACAACTTCAGTGGTTACAGAGAGATAAAGCCTGGAGGAGAATGTGCTATTTTAAATGCCTGCACATGTATTTACTTTCTAATTTGCTAAGGTTTAAGATTATGAAGATATACAGAAGTGGTTTAGCCTGGAGTTAAGGCGGCTATGGAGGCTGTGCAAACATAAAAGGCTGTGTTGTTTTGGCTTCTTTGTTTAGAAAAATTATTAAGGGTGTTTTTTTTCTGAAGTACGTGCAACAGGAAGGATAAAGACTGGCACATTGCTATAAATAACTTCTTTTAAGTGGTCATTTGAGAAATTGGTGCCTACCTCTGACTGCCCTTGCTAAAATACTTGCCCTGGCATCTGAGAGAGAGGCATGGATGGAGAACCCATGGCTGTCAACCATCAGTGTTGCAAAGCCCTGCCAGTTAAATGTCCATCAGAGCTGAGGAGCCAGATCACTTGGAACTTCCATGAGTGCAATAGGAAGAACACCCTTGGAAATGTGGCTAATGATCTTCAACTTTATTAACAAAATTTCTGTATTAATAGCAAATGCCCATTCACATTTAAGCTCTGTAGAGTAAGACCAATGTCTTTGCATGTAGACTCAAATTATCCTAAACAACAGGTAATCCAGGAGCAGACTGGCCATTATAATACCATCATACATAAATAAGAAACCAATTAATTTTCACCCTAAAAGCTTATATTTAGGGGCTAAGCTTCCAGGCTTCATCAATAATTTCAAATTCTGTAACTTCTGCATCCCAACTTCAGCAGAGCTGGGAGGTTGTGAACTCCACCCACTAGTTACCTGCATTTTGTCTGTCTCATCAACCTCTTCACAAGAACTGCTTACCACAAGTTGCCACTACCAAATTACTGAGCTTGCATCCAATACTCCTAACCATACACTGTTTGGGAGCATTTTTCCAAAATAAGCACATCCTCACCCACATTAGACTGTCTGTCTGAAGGCAGAGGCAGTTAAATAATCTTCTGGAAGATGCTTTTTCTTGCTGGAAGGTAAAAGGTCCTTGTTTCCATGTTGATGTACTTCCAAACTCTGTCAATCCTCTTCATGTAGAAATCCCTGTTCTGCACACATTGAAAAGCTTGGCCTTTGGATCTGTTTTTTCCCTTACCCAAGAACTGGGTGGAGTGAAGGTATCTTTGAGGGAACAGGACTTGTGGAAAAGCAAGTTCAGCAAGTCCGAACAAAAGCAAAACAAAGACCAGGGCACTCCCTGCTTTGGACTTTGGTGTACCCTCCTTGCCCCATGCCTGCAATGGACTTCACTCCCACCTGAGGGTTTTGTCTACCCCTGAGGATGCTGCAGGTATCAGAGTGAAGATGGCCAAATAAGTTCACTTCAGCTGCCCGCATAGGCAGGCTGCTGTCACTTATCTGGCTGCTAAATTCTGCACAGCTCCACATGTGACACCTTACACTCATTCCGGAATGAACTGATGTGTAGATTTGCAAGTAATCTATATGAACATATGCTTCTGATTGCAGTAAATGTATCTTTTCAGAGCCATGTCAGGCAACTGGCTGCCCAAAGTCCTGAAGTTTGGGGAAACAGACTGGGAATGGGTTTCAGTCAGAGGTGCTGAATAGTCCAAATGAATGATGGACGAATGGGGATTGCAAGGATATCATAGATTCAAAAAATGGTTCAGGTTGGAAGATCATCAAGTTTCAACCCTCCTGACCTGGGCAGGGATACATACAGCATCTGGCACTTCTGTGTTTTCTGTTTGCTGCCTGAGGGCTGGGTGAGGAGTGGCTAGGATTTGTGGGTAATTTTGAGGGTGCTAGCTGTAGGTGGTGTGGGTGAGTGGAAGTTCTGCTGCCTGGTGGTCTCAGGTGGATCAGTGGAGGGAAATACAATTCCGGGGAGAAGAGGTAAAACGTGCTGGAGGCTGGGAGAGAGGGGTTGTAGCTGGGTCACTCTGGAGGACAGAGATATGGAGTCAATCTGCAATTATTTTAAGAGAAAAGAGAGCTGAAGGAGACTTTTTGGGGTTTCTCTGACACAAGCAGGTGAGAATATTTTCAGGTATGTCTGTACTTGGTTTTTTGTGAGGTGCCAGCATCCCTCTCCCTGACTGCTTGGGCAGCAGCAGGGGAGTGGCTTGGAGGCACATGGCTTTGGCTTCCTCCTGTGTTCAGCCTGGCCAAGGATGAGGAAACCCTCAAAATGAGATAAGAAGCTTATACTTGTGTGTTTTCAAACTTTTGTCTCCCCCCCTCCCTGCCCAAGATAAACAAAGGAAAGGAAAAGGGAGAGTCTTGAGGAAAAAAAAAGAAAAACGGGGGTTCAAAATACCACTAGGAATCACCCTTTTCATTTTTTGCAATTAGGGATATTTTCTTCCTGCTTTGAAAGAACCCCAATTATTTAATTGACCCCAGTAAGGAAATAGACTTTCTGGTCTTTATAAAAACCTGATGCGCTAACATTTTCCATTCTGAATCAGAATTAAAACAGCCACAGTGGAGAAACTTGGTGTATTTTATACATCAAAGAACTGAGGCTATTTTGAGGGATGGGTTGAGGGAGGCCATAGTTTAATGTTATATTTTCTTTCTGAGCAGTGCAGCCCAGGATGTGTTTTGTTTGGGGTTTTTTTGGAGGTCTTTTAATCCAGTTAAAAGATGAGTTTACGGGCCAACCCTGTACACAGTCAGTGTTGGTACGGCTGGGAGGGCAGCATGAGAGTGTAGGGGTGGGAACAGGCAGCCCTGGACAGGCCTATCAGCCGGCTTTCTCAGAGAAGAAAATGTAACAGGAAACTATAACCTTGCATGTTTTTCACTCATAAGTAAAATGCATTCATCTTTGGAATTAAATGTCAGTGGCGGTTAAGAATATTCACTACCACTGTACAAAAGCAGAGGTTAGGAGGAGAGGAAGACCCTTCCTAATCCTCAAGGAAGAGACCAAAGTCTATTATCTAGGTATATTGCTATTGGTAGTTTGTGTCAGGGCTACATGTTTTAGAAAATACTCCCACCAGAGTTCAGCTCAAGAAAATAGACCTTAATATAGACCTTAATATAACTGCCTCACAGTTCTTTAAGATAATCAGTCTCATCAGCTCTGGATGTATGTAATTAATAGACCTCAGTATCCCATAGCATTCCGGGAAGTCAGTTTTGAATTAGCCTTAAATCTATAATCATGACCATAGGAGAGGCTAGTCTGAAACAATGTTCCTTTATTTACAATGACTTCACTTCTGTCCAAACTGATCAAATCGGGTAGCTGCAATAATTTGTGCTGGTGACTGTTGATACAGTAAGAGACCATGGATTAATGTTGAATAGCCACATTTCGAATAGCTAGAAGAACAGGTTTCTTGCATTTATCCATTAATTAAAGGAGAAGTTATAAAGGCAACTGAGCATGAATTACAGTAAGGCTGAGTTCCTTTGTCTGAGTCACAGCCAGAGTCTGTGTAGAAGAGGGAATTCAAAGAGTCTTTGTGCCTTGCAGAACCTATTGTTACCCTGGGACTAGAGGACTGCCTAACATGAAATAAGGCAGCTGGGACTTGCCAAGGTGTAAGGACACCCCAGTCACATCTCTTTACCCTGATATGGCCTCAGAGGCTCCACCTGGAGCACTCAGGCATGCTTCCAATTCCCACAACAGGCTGCATGTCTTGGCTATGTCACATTGGGCAAGGCAGAAGTACAGGGGCTAAATGTGAGCTGTGGTGTGCTTCAGCAAGTGCTCAGACTGGATACCTGAAGAATTAAGACCCATGAATATGCTGCATTTCACTCACTGTTCCGCTGAAATAGCAGCCGGAATAGGTCATCCCCAGCCTGCAGCCTGCAGGGACTGTCCATGTCCTGTGCCAGCTGATGGTCCTGCTGAACAGGGGCATTTCTCAGAGGCTCATATGTTTGTCTCGCAGTACTCCTGCCACTTCAGGGTGGCAGAAACAAGTTCTATAGAAGCAAAGGACTTGGCTCGAGCAGTTATGTGCAGGTGGTTTGAGTGCCACCCACAGCCCTGAACTTTCAGAGATGGCTTATCAATAGGAGACATCAAGAGCAGGGGCGCAAGGGAATTTAAGTCACTGGTGATCAGCTGAATGTTCTGTATTGAAACCTGTGTCTAAAAAGATTGAGACACAAACCTACAAAAAATTGCCATGATCATGTTCTGAACTTGCCCTCAGAATCTGAAGAAATTACAAAGCATTCTTTACATATGTATTTGAGTTTTGATATAAATTTAGATAGTTTGCTCTTTTGCTTTCATTTTTAAAAACACAAATTATTGTAGAATAATTATCACTGACCAATGTTTGCAGAGATGACAATTCCTGCGAAATCTGGGGCCTGAAAATAACTGTAAAGAAGCAGAGATATCCTGAGAAGAATATTTGTTGAAAATGTGACAGCACAAATCTGCAGTAGGGTAGTTTCTGAGTGTAAAGGTTCAGGTAGAAGAACACTGAAATGTTATGTAAGTGATCTGTTGGTCAATCAAAACATTACCTCTGAGATTTGTAATATTATCAAAAATTTATCATGAATTGATGACTTCTAGAAATAAAGAATTAATTAATAGGAATTAATTTGTAGAGAAATATGCAAAATCATGTATATTTTTTTTTTCTCTGAAGTGTTAATTCTGATAGGTTTACTTTTTATGGAAGAAATCAAAATGGAATTAGGCAAAGAATAAAAGGAAGTGAGCAACAAACATTTCAAGCATTTCAAAGATGTCTTATTCCCCTAAAGGAGCTGAAAAGAATAGAGAAAGAGCCATGCAAATTTTCTATTGCATTTTGGACATTTATTGGTATTTTAAAACTAATCAGAA
Organism: Jacana jacana; assembly: GCA_013400555.1. NCBI lineage: Eukaryota > Metazoa > Chordata > Aves > Charadriiformes > Jacanidae > Jacana > Jacana jacana. Next base: position 53,819 of record VZTM01021598.1, read on the forward strand.
ATTGCAAAGAGGAACTTGAAAATCTAATCTAAGAAAATAAAAGTTACTATACCATCAGTAACGAATTATCCCCCTCAATTCCACCGTAAAACTATACTGGACGGTACATATAACAGTATTAAAGAGCTAGCGTTTGCTATAGGGAATTTGTGCACGTATAGGGGGATGTGTGTTTGTATATGTGTGTTTGCACACAAGTGCAAACGTATGCACATGTGTTTGCAAAAAAGAGAATATGCCCAAGCTGGGGTGGAAAGGTTGTTTAAAAGGCAGAAATCTGGAGTGCAAATAAGGCAGAATAAAACTCTTTTGAGAAACAATAACTTCTGTTTATATTTTTCTTATTATAGTCAAACCCATCCACCTAGAACTAAAGGAAAGCAGCTGCTGGAGGAAAGTTGTTATCTCAAGTAGAAAATGTAAGACAAACATCACAGTCTTAGTCATACAGGTTAACAAAACACATAGCTGTCCCATTTCTGTAAAATTTCTGCTTCACATAATGTTCCAGGTACAGAGAAACCCAGGGCTGCCTTCAGAGGTATCGGCAAGATTCTGCATCCTGGCTCCTAATATCCATGGTATTTACAGTCGCCTGGCTCTGGCTAGCTGGGTGTGCATCCCACCGACGGCATCTCTTTCAGACTAGAGGTTTGAGTCCAAGTGCAAGTGGACACACATTAAGATGGAGCATCTAAATGACCGAGCCTGTCTTTTCATCAGGCTTTTAAGCTCAGCTTTGGGAAGGGTTGAATGCATCTGCTTCTAGCTTTACAGCAACTTGCATCCAGAACCCCTAGCACATCCATAACCAGACCTGTATCCAACCCAGTTCACGCTGACCTTCTTCTGTCAAGGGTGTTAAAACACAGTCTACCAGACATGGCAGCCAACTTGATGTCTGCAGATTTAATAACAACTAGACTTTCCCACTGGTACATGAGCTGCTGGAGGACAGGCTGTTGGTTTCAGACCTCATATAGTTTTGAAATATTTTCATGTGCCATGTACTGAAGAAACCAACTCACTCAAGCTTCTTCTGAACATCAGTACTGCATGTGATCCTTCCTGTGGTCCCTGAGCCTCTAGTTTACTGTAGTTGCATATTAATCTGAAATTTAAACATAGCTGGTGCACAGAGATACCCCTAACCGGTTAGGTTGTTCATGCCATTTTCCGTCTGTGTACGTATATACTTTAGGATGTGCCATCTCTTCTGTTTTGATCCTTATATATTAACCAGGTGAATGTGGTCTCAGGCACATGGTACGGTTTACCTTTGGCATCTGCTGGCAGAGCCCACTTCCTAAGGGTGTCTCAGGGGGAGAGTCATGATGGACATATTGTTCCCCTTGGATATCATGGTGTCTCCCCTCTAAAAGTCATTTTTCCATTACATCTTTGGCAGAAGGAAAAGCTAAAGCTCAGGGGAGTTGCAGCAATTCATTTTTCACTCAGGACTTACTTTAAAAAGCCGCAAAAAGGAGTATATAGAATACAGTTTAGGAGGACTAAGGGTTTGGATTTCTTTAGTATTTTTTTCATGGTGCTCTTTGATCATACTATGAGTAAGGTCAATATAAATTAAGGCATGCAATGCAGCATCCCATGCAGTGAGCGTGTAGCTTTCTTTGCACCCAAGAAACAATAAAGCTTGTCTTGTTTTAAGACCTACTCCACTTTATGACCAGGTGACAGTCCAGCAGCTATGTTAAAAATGGCTGTGCCTTCAGACAAAGCTCAAATGCCATCTCTCTCATCAGGGGACATGAAGCTTTTTCCCTCTGAACAGCCACCCTGAGCCAGGACTGTTTATACACCAGGCTGTCCTTGCTGGAGGACAAGGAGAGAAAGGATGCTTCCTCACCCCGCATACCTAGGAGAGTCTGCTGTTATCTCCCCATCCTCTGTCCCCAAGCCACAGTGCAGCATTCCTCACTTCCTCCCTGCCCGTGCAGGTAGCACCAGCGATGTGACTCCATGTTACTTGGGCAAGTTCTTGCTTGGAGCTGTGAAAGCCACAGAAGAGGGCTGAGACACTGCCTCACTCCATAGCTGGTCCCTAGCCAGCTGTGTGCACAACACCAGCAAATGCCCTGCAGTTGGGTATGTCTGTTTGTTAGTTTTTGAAATAAATCCATGCAATGAAGAAATGAAACAATGAATAAGTTCAGTATGATTGCCCTGGAAGTTACTTCACTGGTGATGTCCCACTTCTGGATGCTTTTCTGCTTTATGGAGATGAGGGATGCAGTCCTGTCTGGGAGAAGTCTAGCATATATACAAAGGGTTTGCTTTTTGCAGTTTTTTCACACTGTGTTTAGGTAAGTTGTTTATTAATAGAACTAGAGACAACTTTGTTGTTACAGGGTGACCCTTAAGACAAACAGGATTTCTCACTTCTCTCATTTCTCAACATTGTATGCTGCTAAAAACAACAAACTAATTATTAAAAATCCTCACATGATTTACTGAAGTGAGAAAGGAATATAGAGAAATAGGTTGGTTACTGGTCACACTATGACAGTGAAGTATCTTAATGTGTACTTTACATCCCTCTGTGCAGTGGGAAACACTGTACCCCAAAGTCATCACTTCTCATATCCCACTTTCTGTTCTTTGTAGTTCATTGAAAGGTGGTGTTGTGGTTTGGGCTGGACTGGCCACTGAAATGAATGGCAGAAACTCTCCCTGACCTTTGTCTCCAAGGAGAGGAGGGAAAGAGAGACAGAGACTTAAGAGTTTAAAAAGAAACTAAACCACTTTAATGAAAATATTAATGAAATAATAAAATAAAATAATGAAATATACACTATACATACAAAACCACAACAAGTTCTCAGGATGATGATTAGATCACGTCAGCAGCTGACACTGGGAAAGTTTCATGCTCTACTGAAGGAGCTAGCTGGTCATATGTGGGAACGACTTTGGGGACATTCTAAACTGATGTTAACATCCTCCCTGCTTGCCTGGTTCAACTGGTTTGTGTCCCTGCGAAGCAAGGCCTGGCATCTGACCTATCAGGAAGGCCTCTGGCAAGTTGAAATATAAAAGATCAACCTCAAAATTTGGCCAGTGAGATACAGGGAAATGCCAAATGCACATGGGCTATTATACAAAGGGGAAATCAGATGCCTGCTCTCTTTCCAGGCCGTAAGTTTTAAATATGTGATCACTTGGTATTGTCCCGAGATTCCAGCTCAACTGATGGACATCATGGACCTGTTTAGAGGATGGATCAGGTTTATTGACTGCAGGAAGCTGTTGGACCCTGGCTGTATTAGTTGAAGGAGCTGAAGGAGGCTCAGCCAAGGATGCCAATGTCGCGTTGCAGAATTGTGCTCTATCCTTGGCTCTGGCAAATAAACCTCATACACACTGCTAAAATCAGACTTCAAAAGTGCATGCTGGTGGTACTTCTCTGTTCCATACTGCCTGCATGCTTCATCTATAAAAATATTGTGGGTGTGCTGATTATGTCTCACCTGTTAGCTGTGAAATGAGACATTCACAGCAATTCTCTTATTCCCAGAGATGTGCTATAAAAAATAAATTAATTTGTGGTTGTGGTGTGCTTGGATAATAAGATAACACCTCTGCATGACATACCAGGAAGAAATTAATAGTTCTTTCTGCCTTCAGATCAGGGTTTCAGTACTATGTAGTAGGTAAGAGAAGAGAGACTGAAAGGTGAGGATAGACCAAATACTCATGGGCTCTATCTCACAGTCCTGTTCCCAGTTAGGCAACAATTCTGTCAAAACAGTATGTCCTTGCATGACAAAGACTAGACTGTAGTGTAAATGCACTCTCTTCCTTCTTTCTTGTTAGTTCTGGCTACTATTTGTAAATATAGGCTTTGCAGCCTCTAATGTTCTTTTAACCATCTCCTTTTTAATGGCAGCTAGGATTAAAACTCTCCAGGTTATACATCAAAATAAAATGATCTTCCCATTCCATTAAGGAAATAGCAATGCTGTTGGTACTGCCATCCACAGGAAACAAAATCATGTGGAAATAACATGAAAAAGGTAGGAAAATGTACTCTCTCTTCCTGGTAGATGTTACTTTATCACTAACTTCTGTAAATTGATTCAATTTCCTTCCACTTAGATATTCTGATTGCCTGCTGCCGCTCCCAAGAGATTTGCACAGCTAGTACCGAGCAGTAGAGAGAAGGAAGTGAAAGAGGGTAGTATAGTTTACAAGCATTTTATAGTTGTAACTTATTAACGAAGAATTCGTTCTCCAGTGAGTGGAACAACTTTAATGATCATTTTGCCCTTGACATTTTTCTTCCACTGACACGTGCTTGAGGTGATGTCTACTGTGAATTTCATTGTAAGGTCATTCCTGATTCTTTTATTCCTTTTTATGGAGCAGAATGTCTAGTTGTGCAGTAAGTGGCAGCAAATGGCTTAAAAATTCATCAACAGCAAATTGTTATCCTGTGAACCTTTGAACAGTGAATGAACAAAAGTAATGGATTTCTGTACATGACTGCAGTGAGTGAAAGACAAAGGCGAGCTGTGCATGCTCCACACTTGCTAATCCTCATAAAGAAATTGCCTTTAAACTCCCAACCAGTAGAACCACCTCAGATCACAAAATGCTTTAGCAAAAGTCATGCATGTATGCAGTTTGGAAAAGCTCAAGCTGCCTAAACTGATCTGTGATGGCTTTTTGGTGATGTCTTATCCACATGTTTCATGTGGATGGCAAGGGAGCATAAAACTAGGAATAAAAAAATAAAATGCAAATGCTATGCAAATAACCACCCTACCCCTGTTTTGTTAAATATTTATGAAGGTACACAAAGAGGAGAAATGAGGTATTTGGAAAAAGAAACCATCATAAAGAAATGCATTTCAGGATCATCTTGGTCTTCCTGCTTCTTTTCACTTTCTTTAAAAAAAAAAAAAACAAACCTGCATTACAAACCAACATATTTATGAAAGAAACGGAAATGGAAAATAGTATTTGCCCACAAACTGTGGCTAAAATGGCACTTCAGTTTCTAAAGAAGAAATGTGAGAAAGGAATATCTAGGAAAGAAGCCACATCTGGTAAAAGTTTTATGAAAAAAAAACACCCAAAGAATAGTATGTTGAATCAGCAATTAGAAACATTATTCTAAGCATTTTTCTTCTACTTTTAGTACAAACTATTTTTCAAAGTGGAAAGACATTTTAGAACCATCTGTTCCTGACATGAAGACACTCCAGGGCAGTAGGCTGGAGAGCAGTGCAAGCCATTAATAAGCCATTCTAAACTGCACTTGAGGTTACTGGCCAATTTCATGGGTAGTTCAGGACCTTCTGAGGTAAGAGTTCCCCACTAATACATGCTGTGCTGGAATACCCTCTGATAGTGAAACACTGTCATTTCCCAATAGTAGACAATGACCCTTCATGGTTTTCATCTTTTTATCCAGGCAGACACAGCTGTTTATCTGCCTTAGACGTGTGATTACCTTGCCTGCTTGTGATTGTGTAAGGCAGTGGGGCTGATAGGACGTTGTGGGCCCTCTATTGTCACTGTTGTACAGAAGATACTCAGCCCAGCATTGTCTTTCCATTCATTGGAAAGCACCTGGCTAAGATAGACATAGGGGTGACTATGAGCTACAAGTAAGCCAGAGCAAGAATGAGAAAACAAGGAAAGGAGTAGAAGGTGATAAAGAGAAAAAAGGTCAAAGAAGAAAGAGTTAAAGACTCACATGGCCAGGCTATACAAATTACACGTTATGGATGTGCAAGGGAAGCAAACATCAGAGCACCTGTAACCTTTTTGCAGGTGTAGTTAACACTGATAAATTTTAAGAGTACATGTTCTGCTGGGACCATGGTCGTGTCCAAAGAGAGGCAAAATCCACTGGAGTGGGGCAAATACAGTAGAGGAGGCTGATAAATCAGGGTTCCTTTTCCCCTTTTCTGTCTACCCTGTCAGTGTCGTAGTCTCAGCCAGTAAACAAGATAATCTATGAAGAGCAGTGAAAAGGACTGTACAATTAACTACCATTTAATGACTTCTATTAAACACTGGTTGTCAGTGCACTTTAGTTCCACTCCCACAAAAGCGAGAGGAGAACCACAGAGCAGCTAGAAGCTTATCCCAAGGGATTTGCTGGGATAGGATGGCACTTTGACTATGGAGCCATGTGGCCAAGGGTAGTCATGGCTTTGTGACCTCCCAGTAGTGACACATGTTGAGCTGGTGCGCTGCTGAGCATCGAGGAAGCAGTACCATAACAGACACCAATCCCTGCTGTGACTTCCTAGAAGATAAACAGCATCAGAACTAATAAACTACAGTATTTCCAAAACACCCCACTTAGCAGCTTGCTGAATGGGAATATTTGAGGTGTGCCTCCCACAGCTCTGAACGCTGTCAGGTGCTTTAGCTCTAGCCTGATCATACCTTAGCCTGCTTCCCTGAAGAAACTGGGATCTCCCAGTTACCACTGAACCTATTCAACTGCATTTCAAAGAACGGTTTGCAAAGAGACAGCACTCCTTATGATTTCTCCATGAAGGTCAGCTACTGTGCAAAAGAAGGAAAGAAGAGAGAGGACCAAAGTCACCTTCCCCAAGAGGTTGGCTGTTTCCAGCAGCTCTCCTGCAGCAGCAGGGCTGCTAAGGCTTGAGGCTCGGCCCAGGGAGACAAGCAGATGTGGGAGGGAGCTGGGGGAAAGGGTGTTGATCTCATGGGAGTCTGACTAGGATGACTTCAGCTTTTGGGATGCAAATCCACTGGAAAAGCAGGATTCATTATTTTGCTGCTTACGGGAAGCTTTCTGAAGTTGTTCCCACAGAATTCTCTCATCTTCAACAGAGGCTGAATTTTTGTCCAGAAAAAGTAGTAAAGACACTTAAAAGGTTTGGGACTGCAGATAAGTAATGTATCTGCTCCTAGCCATGACCAAGGTTTTCTGTACAGCTTTTCTATACAAGTAACTTAGTTATCCATGCCTCAGTTATCTTACTTATAAAACTGGAATAAAAATACCTTTTATCACAAATTAAATACAAATAAAATTTCTTAATCAGTGCCAAATATTTGAAAAGGTTCTGATTACATCTTTTCCCAAACAGATTCCTAATTTGGGAAATAAATTTGCGTTTCTGTGCAGGGATTCAAAAGAATGTCCTGTAACAGTGCTGTGACTGGGATAATAGCATTTAAGAAGGCTGCAATAAATAAATGCTGTTGTCTGACAGAGGTAGATAAGTCAACACCATATGATCAAAACCAAGTCTTCTTTGATATTCAGAGGAAGACCCACTCCCTACAGCTATGCTGATGGTAACATCCTCAACCAAGGGAAAAGAGAGCAGCTTTGATTGCCAAAACCACACCACCACTGAGTGTACCCTCAGGGGAGAACAGATTTACCTAACAGCTGCTTGAAGCTGATTCAGCCTTCCATGGGCACCACATGCAGCTCATGCCCCAGAGATGAGCTCTCACAACCACTTCACTCTACCTTTCCCCCTTCTCAGCTCGGGGCTTTCTCTGTGATATCATTCCTCACAGAGACTGCATTTTTCAGTGGCCACATGGTATATAAGTTGCTCAGTGGTTACAGCAAAGGATCCATTTATGCCTCCATCCTGTCTCCAGCGGTGAACATAGCTAGTGATGTGGCATTTAGCTGACTGGTCTTTCTGACTTCATATTCATGCTATCAGAAGTGACTATCAGATTTTAACTCCTCCTTTCTAGGTAACACCCAAGGCAATAGCTTTACTATCTTTCGATGTGGCATATAGGGAAAAATTCTTTTATTTTTCCTTTCCCTCAGCTTGCCTACCAGCCTTACCACGTTCCTCTTTCTGCACTAAAACCTCTGCGTTCAGGGGAGCACGCATCAGAGCACTTCTATACTCTGGCAGCCCTCCTTTTCCTTCCAGCACTTTGCAACTGAACTTGCAAAACCAGCCCCTTCCAACACACAGATGAAAAATGACTGACATGGTCAGGGCCAGCTTTGAGAAATACGCTTCCAAATAAGACCCGCTTGTGTCTGGACAGCCCCAGATTCAACCAGTGACCTTTTCTTCCCTAATTATGTGCTGTATCCAGAAGGAACCTGCATGGCTGAGAGATCAGGGCAAGAGCCAGGAAGATAGGAGTTCTGTAGCTCCAAGGTGACAAGGTGGCTGGTTCACAAAAGTCCCTTAGAAAGGCTGTTGGGGGAGATACTTTTACTTCTCAGCAGTTACCCTCTGCCTTCAAACTGTTCAGCTAGCATGAGCAGCAGCTTATGCCTGGCAGGTATGCTCTGTGGAAGATCCCTGAGCTTTCAGGTTTGGCAGCATTTCTGAAAGGGTTCTGTTTTTTTTTCACCCCCCGTAAAGCTTTGCCTCCCTGACTCCAGCCCGGAGGCCCTAAGGGCATGTGCTCTCCCCGGGACAGACTTCATCCTCCTCTGCCCAGCAGCTATGCAGGGATTTGCTGCTCCACTCTCAGAAAACAAGCTAAGGAGCCTTTTTGTTTTGGAAGAAAGAGATCATCATGAATATTCTTGCTAACCTAAGCAGAAGTGAATATACATCCTGTGTCTTCCACAAACCTTGTATCAGGCTTCCTGCACCCTCTCACTTTTACTATGAAGCAGGGATTTTGGTGAACTGAAGCGCTGGATTTTGAGCAGAGAAAGACCAAATATGGCCTTTAGCCCTGCCTCCTTGGTAACCTTAGGACATACAAACATGGCTTGGATGTTGTGGTTGTGCTCATAGGACAAGGACTGACCTGAGGCATTAAGCTTCTCAGTGCTCAGGGAACACTAAGCCCACTATAACTTGCATGGAGAAATGTTGCCTATGTAGAGGATTAGCAGATCCCTCAGATAAATGTTTGTTTTGCTTGCTTATCTGCCCCGATAGGGCAGAGGAACAGAGGAACAACACACATGCTTTCACGTCTAACTGTAACAGGCTTTTCAAAGAAAGCTTCAGTAGCATGTCTGAAGTTAGACTGCAAACCTTCAGTTTCTGTTTAATTCAGTTATATTACATTACATTTTCCTGCTAGACTTGTCATTTTTCCTTGCCCATAATACTTTTCAGTAAAGCTACATTGAGAGTTACCTACCTGTGTGTCCTGGGCCCAAAATTTTTATTGCTCTTTTGGTGATGGGAAAGGAAATAATTAATCCTAGAAATCAGTTTACATTTTGCAGAATTATACCTGTCATTGAGTATTACTGCTCTTGTTTCTGGAGCCAGGCTGCATCTGCCAAAGACACCTGGCTTCCTGAGACTAGCATAAGTACTTTCTGCAAGTGCTTAATTTACCTCTATTCGGAGATAAATCTGTATAATGTAAGACTGATTTATTTAGGTTCTCACTCCCCATTAAATCTTCTCAGTAGCACTACAGATTCTAAGTATTCATCTGAAGCTGCCAAACAAAGCAGCTGGTCTGCAGCACACTGTGAGATACCCTCCGGGCGGCAAAGAGTCTCCATTTCTTGCCTTCTAACACTTTTTCTGCTTTGCCAGTGCATGATCCTGATCAGCTTCACATGTCTGAGAAGCAGAGCTCCTCGTGATGGTAACAATGCTCATCCATGGTAAGTGGGCAACTGTTGGAAGTACTGAGGACCTCCAGGTCCCTGTGATAATAAAGGATGGAGGGCAATGAGGAGACCAAAAAAGGACATGGCTTAAGGCAGCCTTTCATGTAATATGCATGGAGCTGGAAGCCCTGCCTGGGAGCCTAGGTCTAGCTTCATTGGCCATTTGTGATGGCCAAGGGGTGGAGAGTTTCTGAGGCCGTTGCTTCTGGCACTTGCTTCTGCGTTACCAGTTTCCTTTATGTAGCATGTTTAATTTTAATCTGTCAAGACCATGGACATATCCAGTGCAAAAAGCTTATGGTTCCTTTTATTCTAAAATGGATCATAAGGCTGTGAATTTATTGGTAGAGTTCATTTTAACCATGGTATGGTGTCCTTGTTTCACCTGGTTAAGAATTAATTTTCATTCTAGGGATTGCTCTGAAAGGAATGTCAATAATATGGATTCAGGGAATTGTCAGAGTTGAAAGGGACCTCTAGAGATCATCTAGTCCAACTCCCCTGCCAAAGCAGGATAGCCTAGAGCACATCACTCAGGACTGCATCCAGGCGAGACTTGAAAACCTCCAGGGAAGGGGATTTCATGACCTCCCTGGGCAGCCTGTTCCAGTGCTCTGTCACCATCACCAGAAAGTTTTTCCTCATATTTGAATGGAACCTTCTAGGTTCCAGCTTGCACCCATTGCTCCTCGTCCTGCCACTTGGGTCCACTGAAAAAAGTCCAGCTCCATCCTCCTTTGACCCCACCCTTTAGGTACTTGTAAATGTAGATAAGGTGTCCCTTCAGCCTTCTCTTCTATTGTTAGGAGAATGCCTATTGGTTTTAGTTGTTGCTAAGTGGTGTTTACACTATTCAAGGACATTTTTCAGCTTCCCATAGAAGTATAGACAGAAGGATGGAGTGGCCAGTGAAATATTCCATACCATGGACGTCATACTCAGTATATAAATGGGGGCTAGCTGGGGAAGCAGAAACCCATGACCACCAGTCAGATAGTACCAATTCACCAGGCAGTGAGTGACCCATGTTGTTATTATTATTATTGTTGTTATGATTATTTTCCCTCTTCTGTTATTTTTGCTATTAAACTGTCCTTATCTCAATCCAAGAGGATTTTTTGTCTCACTTTGCCCTCTTTTTTTCCCTCTTCTCCCCACTCTTCTTCAGGGGGTGAAAGGGGAGTGGGTGAGTGAGCATCTGCATGTTTCTAGTTGCTAGTTACTGTGACATATGGTAGATCTAGAAAGAATTACATAGTTATTTTAAATACTGAGAGACGTTTAAAATGATGAAACTTCATGGCAGCTCACACATGACATGCATTTTATCTGCAATAGTGCTGTACGATTTTGGTGGTGAGTAGCTACAGTACCAGCATCTGCTTTAAAGCTCATTCAAATCCGATAATGTCGTTTTGCAAAGGCTGTGCCTCAAAGCAAGAGGATGTTTTTTAGCTTGTGTCCCTGGCCAATTTTCCACAGGTGAAGAGGGTGGAAAGTTGGTAGTGTAGGAGAGGCACGATTCCCAGCCCAGTCTCCCAGGCTGCGTGCCAAGAAGCACACAGAGCCAGCGATGCTGGGTGCCAGTGATGCTGGGTGCTGGCAGTGCCAGGTGCTGGCAATGCCAGGTGCTGGCAATGCCAGGTGCTGGCAGCGAAGCCAGCAGTCTGTGCCTGAGCAGTTCTGTCCATACCCAACAGAAAGTGGTGGCACATACATTCCTTAGGGAGCTCCTCCAAGTAACTTAGGGTGAAGAATTCCACTGGCCTATTTTGCTTTAAACATTCCAGAAACATTGGAGGAGAGACCATCTGATTATGTGCCCACTGTAAAGGGATTTAGGTATACATCCTCCAGGTGACACAACATGGCATCCCTTCCTTAATATCTGACTTGATCCTGTTTTCCTCTCCTCTTTTTAGGAGGAGGTGGGGTCTCATTGACATGATTAAAAACAGGAAAGAAACAGATCTATTTCTGTACAGTTTTTAAATGTACTCTGTTCTCTATTAACTCAAACCTCTTTTCTTATCACTGGGTAACACCTCCCCATCCTACAGGTATGTAAACACCTTTTTCTCACCTGGAAGGGGTGAGGGAAAGAGGCAAAAAATAAATGAGGGAAGGTGAAGGCCCAGCTCCTGCTCATCCCTTTCTCCACCTCTCCCTTGCCTTCTGTAAACCACTAGTTGCCACAATGCGGATGTCTGTGGCTCCAGGTACTCCCCGTCTGGGAAGCAGCCATTAGGACATTGAATACAGACAATGTCTTTTTCTCACAGCTTTCAACATGTGATGGGAAAGGTCTTGGCTATCTTCTGCAGAAGCAGCAGCTGGGGGTGGGCTCTAGCTGTGACCAGGCTTCACTGTTCTGTCTACTGCATCTCTCTGGCTGCACCCCTTCCCTTTCTCCTGCAGCTCAAATTAAAACAGCCCCACAGCCATAGGCCCTTGCACCTGCGCTAGCCTGACTTCAGCAGCAAAGGAGCTCAGTGTGAGCAGTATAGCCTACTGGAAATGTGCAGGAGACGCTCCAGCAGTAGAGCTCTGATGGGTATGGTGCAGTCTGGCAGCTTTGCATCCCTGGCTGAAGCCCATTTCTGTAGGGCTGTATGTGGGAAATGGGCCTACCTTGGCTGTGACACTGCTCGCTCTGAGTGCAGGAGGTACTCAGGACCCTGAGAACCTGCAGGTACCAAGATCGTCTCTGACAGCACAGGAGGACTGTCAGCAGGACAGCATCCAGTCATGGTGGGGAGGTTTGTGAGGGGGATTGACAAGCTGGACTGCAGGTAGAGAGCTTTGAACCTCTGGGCTGTGACATCCCAAATGAGGGGGGAAAGAGGTGGAAAGCAGTTGTCACCTTCTCACTTGCTTAGAGATATGAGTAAGCAGAGCTGTTATGCAGGTGAGCTGCTTTGGGTGTTGGACTGTTCTTTGTTCCCAGGAATGCTGCACAGCTCCCTGGGAGAAATCCTCCCACCTCTGAATTTCACAGCATTTTAAATTCATGGTTCAGATGATAATCAGGAAGACCAGATGCTTGTTTGTCTTCCTTCATGCCCCCTGTCTTAGTAGCTGAGATGAACAAGCTGTGGCTGCTATTAGAGCTGGGTTTTTTTAATTTTTCTTTTTGTGGGTCATTCAGAGGAAGGTGCCACCTGACTTCTTTATTTGAAGGCTTCCTTCCCCTCCAGGCGAACAAAGAGAAATACCAGAGCTTGCTCTCCTTCCCAGCTTGCTCTCCTTTCAGCTGAGCACACGAGTTCCCACCCTCTGTGGGGCTTATATTCTGCATGGACCAGAGAGCAAGGGGCAGCAACCTGTCAGGAGAGGTCTGCTCCCACACTACCAGCACCAGACTGTATCTCACATATGTTGGTCTACTCCAGACATTGTCTGTTACAGTCTGTGCTCATTCTCACTACCTACTCCATCTTCAGACCTGGCCACAAGTAACTGAGGCCCATGCTACACTCAAGAGGCTTCAGTTAACTTTTAGATTAATACATCAAAAAACAGTAATGAATGTGTAGCTCCGCTGATATCACAAATTATGACTGCATACAACAGACTTGCCTGATCCATCTGCACAGGTATAAATCTATTCACTGGGGCATAGTGACAGTGCTTCCAATTTTCTATGGGATCCAGCTGTGTGAAGGCTTTGGCCTTGCTGTAGGTGTGCATAGGAAACCACCTAGATAAAAGGAGGCATTCAGCTATATGGAATGGGAAATAATAAATCATCAGATGCAAATGCTAGCTATATCACCCCCCTGAGTGTTGTTGGCTGTTATGTATGGGCTCACAGCTTTGGGATACAAAGCTGCTGCCAATAGTATGTTTTTATCTGGTTCTTGGGCTTTTTTAAAGAATCCACAACAGCAGATTATCAACTACTCTGTTACTGATAAACTTCGAAGAATAAATAAATAAATAAAGGTATAAACCTCGATATAAGGTTTCATTCCCTAGGCCTTATCTACTATAGAAACTTCTGACTTAGATGTAATATAACTTATCAGTTTAAGTGTACTAGGCAACAGCCCTGACAGAGTAAATGCAGCTGATAACAGCAAAAAGGCACAAGCATATGCTGATCTTGTTTTAAGAGTTGCAATAACCCAGCAGAATTACCTTTCAAAGATATAAACTGCATCTATAAAATGACTGCCTGACCACCCTTTTGAGGGGACAACCAGGCTTTAGCTTGCAAACCATTAGAGGCATGAATTGTATCTTCTCTCATCCCCCAGCACAATAGAGCCCTATCAACGCTGCGGTTAGAAGAGCCTTCAAGCTGATTAGTCACACCACAACTTGGGTTTCTTCCATGTGAGCACCTAATTAAGAGATAACAAGATAAGGTTAGCCCAGTTAAGTATATGTGGTGGTTTTATCTTTTATCAGCGGCGGGCTTCCCTTGTCTTTTCTCTCTTATGAGTGTTTAACTTGCAGTTCCTCACAAGGAGCTCACCTGAAAAAACAGGAACAGGGCGCTCCCCCTCTGCTGGGAGCCTGCAGTCCTGGAGCGGAGGCTGTGCAGAATGGGCGAGTCAATGAGCACGTTGCAGGCCTTCAGAGGGTGACAATGGCCATTGTTTAAAGATAGGTGAGGGGCTCATTGCCATGTAAATTGTGCCCGAACACACGCATACATCTAGCTAGACCAAGTAATGTAGCCCGTACAGATTCAAGTAGAGAACATGTAACTGTTCCCACATAATCCCACATAAAATACACCGATTGTAAAATTCTGATTGTCTGCCCTGTCTTAAATGATCCTAACTGGTTTCAATGGAAATGTTCTTTCAGGAAAAACCATACATCCATCCATAAATGTAGATATATATATGTACATAGACTGAAGACTGATGTGCCTAACTTGAAGGTGATCTCTAAAAATTTCTCAGTAGTTACAGCTGCAGAACTTGTTTGACTTGAAAGGTTTGTTGGTTTCATAATTCCTAACCTCAAACATCCCCAAATAATGAAACAGACCTCAAATTTGCTATTTAGGCTCTGAAAAATGTAAAGAACGTTTGGGTTTATTTGTTCTAATTTCTTTAAGCCTTTGATATCATGTTTCACAGTCTATATATATAGTTTCACTATAATAGTGAAGACAGACAAAATGATCAATGGAATCTGAGATTCCCATATAGCCAGTTATTTCCAGGAGCCAGAGACAAAAAGAAACTTGTAAAGAAAAAAAAAAAAAAAAGAAAGAGAGAGAGAGAGGTGTTCTATGTTATAAAATCATAGCCTGGAGACACCAGAGCTGTGTATTTTGTGTAGTATTAGAGATTTCCAAGGTAGGAGCAGTTGTGAATGCTTATGTGTTGAATGCTGCACCTCTGACTCACATCAAGGCACAGAAGTTCACTGCTAGAACGGAGGTAGCTGCTCTGCTAAGCCACAGAAATGCTGATCCCAGAGTACCTGCTGTTTATCCTGGAAACGGCCATCAAGATTTCCTCCAAAAGCTGGAGATGTTTTATGATGAGCAGCTTTTCCTGGTTAGTGCCATGCAATTGGGATCCCTTATCTGTTCTTCTGTGCTGGTGTTGAGATGAATGACCCAGCACTCAAGAAACCAGGACAAACTGGAAGTGCTTGTGGCTACTGGTTATGATCTCAGTCCATCTGCCTGAACCTGTAGGGGAGCTACAGTAGGAAGAACAGAATTTCCATAAGCCCTCTTTGCATTTTAAAAGAGCTGACTTCAACCTGCTCCGTGGTTTGAAAGGCAGAAGGGACAATAAGGATATAGGGCTCAGGAAACACCATTACTGTTTCTAGAAGAATAAAGAAGGAATCGAATCAGCATAGATGAGAGAAAAGCTAATCCTTGCCTTGTTATTCTTGTTACATTTACATTTATTCTCGTTAGTATTACTATTACAAGTATCATATTAGTATCACTGTTATATTATCATTACAGTCTATTATATTATATCATTAATCTGTATCTTTATCATGTTTTATTATTTTATTCTGTTATTATATTTATATAATTGGTATCATTATTATTAGTATTGTGCAGAAAAACTATGTGCCTGAAAAAATTCCCTTCCTACGAACAACCCTTTCAGGTCCAAGTATAATGACAAATGCATAGTGTGCAGCATAGCCTTCCTTGATCCTGCACTAAATAAGCACTAAAAAGAAAGTCTCATCTCAGAAGTGCCTACAACTGGTGTATAAGGCTTCTGCTCTGCAGAGAGAGGACACTGTTTTTAAAAGCTACTAGTATGTCTTTATTACAAGCACCCCTGAGTAGTTGGCCTGTATTTTATTATAGTTTTGGAATTAGATAGAGTTAGCCTTTCTAGTCTCTCATGATGCTGTGATTCAGGCAGGTGTCCCAGCTCATTTAGAAACTAGCCCTATCTGAGGTCAACCTATCTATAAAATTTGTCACCTGGCAAATGCTGGTACCTCAGCTGTTGTGTATGATGTTCTGCTGCTGATCACTGATGTAGCACCACCAAGCTCATTTTGTCATGCTAAAGCTCACTACTTGTTTTATGTCATTCTGTCTTTCTGAGGTTAGAATATGTAAAGATACATGAGTAACAATTTTTTTCTCATCTTCATAGTGTCTTGAAGTTCTCATCTTTGTAGGCTTTCTCACATGTGGCAGACTGAGGACTTGACTCATAAGCTATCCACTTATCACCAGCTGGTGTACATGATCTGCAGGTGTGCTTTTCCCTTCCCCTTAAAATACAGGTGTTTTTAAGAGGTTTTGATTTTAACCATCAGCAGGTGCAGTGGTTGGTCATCTAGGATCCACAGTTTGGGGCTAACTGCTGCAAATCACAGTAGCATGGGACAGATTGTATGTATAACACATTGTCTATTGCATTTACCTGAGAGTAATCAGATACCTGTGATTCTGCATGTGTTAATTCACTGGTAACAGAAGCTGTGCTGCTGACAGATAGCATTCTCTCTCTCTTTTTTTTTTTTTTTTTTTTGGAGGGTGGGCTAGAGAGAACAGTTTAAAGGGAATCGTGAGGTCCATGTTTGGTATTGGGGTATTGTAGTTCAGGAGTGAAAAGGCAATGCTGTGAACTCGCAGTGTTGGCCGAAGCGCATGCTCCCCCTGCTCATCTCTGTCTGCACTGAATGGCATCACCATGGACGCAGCAGCCAGGGAGCATCAAGAAACAGCCACAATCTTTCTGCAGCAATGTGCTACACTAAGAGTAAATATTTGTCATATCCTACGGGTCCTACTAAGCTGCAGGTGAGAAGCAAATTAATCTAGTTTCAGGCCACAATTAAATTAGAACTACAGCTAGTCTATCCATATATTTATGGACCACGTCCCCATGTAATTTTTATGGCAGTTTCCAGCATGTTCCCCTGAAACATGAGAATGGGGGTCAATAAGTATTAAATATTAACATAGGACCTGGGTACTAATGTCTGACTTTATCACTGGTCTAAAATTGGATATTTAATAAAAATCATGAGACAGGGAAATCTCTTCTAATAGCATCATGAATCTTTAAATAGTGGCTTACCTGTGCTCCATTTCCTGCTGCGAGCTCTTACCACAGCTTGTGCAGATATTTGTCTAACGTCTGAACATCATGCCAGTCCTCTTTAATATTGTTAATATTGTTTGTAGCAGTTTTCAGTGCCTTTTCTTCTTTAGGCCCTCCTTGCTACCTCTTACTTCCTTCTTTCTTCTATTCTTCTTTTCCTTTTTTGATTTTCCCCAGAAGGCCTTGCCCATCATCACTCAGACTATCCTTTAATTTCCTGGTCCATACTTAAGGAGCAAACTGATACAAAGCTTGCTCATGGCTGTGTGCTCAGCGTGTCCACGTTGCTCGCTATAGGATGCCTGTAGTTTGTTCCTCTAGGGTCACACTTACGGGGGTGACCAAGTCGTGAGCTGCCTACACACGCAAGGATCCTTCTGATGGGCAACACCAACTCTTTTCTAAAAGAGACTTCATAAATTGTCTGCCAGATGTTGTGCTTAGAATGGTGTTCCAAAAGATCAGGTGAGAGAGAAATTTGTTGAACACAGTAGTTACATCATCAAGAGAAAACCAATTTCTGGGCCCTGGAGCATGGCAGTCTGCACCACTACGCTGGGAGCATGGTGCAGGCATGGTCTGGCCCAGGCCAGTTTGTGCTATCCCAAGCAGTTCCTGGGAGCAGATCAGGAAATCAAATTTCAAATGGCTCAAATCCCCAGCAGGCATTTTCCCTGTGGCAAACCTGATTTGGTTAAGATCTGGATAAGAGACTAACAGCATGGAGGTGAGTCATCCTGCACTGTGAAGAGACAGTTCCTGGCATGTTTCATTTACTGGTACAACTGTAACCAGCATTCCCAACTTAGGACATCCTTCAAACACTTAGCTTTTGCAAAATCATTCTCTTGTTTTTTTTAATTCCTCTGAGCTGGGCCTGTCTTAGCTTTTGTCTAAGTAATAGGTTGTCTCCAAGCAGCATGAGCAGGAGATGAGCTTGGGCTCAAAAGCTAGCTTGGGACTACTGCAGAGTGTAGTGTGGCATGTTGCTTTCAATTGCCTCCTTCCTTTGAATGTTCCCTCCACATTCTCTTTCTGACAGCTTTCAGCGTGTTTCACTACCAGGTTAAATCTTGAAGTAGAAGAAAGCAGACGTGGTGAGATGTGGTTCTGGTGAAGAGTTTGGTATGATAGCCAGTGACAGCACCATTTTTCTGCAAACCTGTATGAATGCCACAGGGTCAGCACATAACATGAGACATCCATGATCATAAGTCCGTGGTCCTTACTATGTGGAAATGCCAACTAATACCGGTAAACTTATAGGAGCAGATAAACTCTTGGAGCTATTGTAATAGAGAGTAATGCAATCAATTGACACGCATGAGGGATGGGATGCCATCCATGGGGACCTGGACAAGCTCAAGAAGTGAGCCTGTGTGAACATCATGAGGTTCAACAGGCCAAGTGCAAGGTCCTGCACTTTGGTTGGGGCAGCCCCTGGTATCAGTGGAGGCTGGGGGATGAACAGATTGAGACAGCCCTGCCAAGAAGAACTTGGGGTGTTGGTAAAGAACAAATTCACTTTATGCTAATAACACAGGAGGAAGTACAGAATAATTACTGTGCAGCAATACACACTTCTGCTTGTTTCACAATAATGTTCCACTGTAAACTTTCTCCTGAGTCCTGCTGGGTCTGGCCTTTAGTTATCATTCACACAAGTGATTAAAAGTGTATCTTACTACTCTACTAGAGGCTATTTCAATCTGAAATCAAATAACCTTCCATAGACAAAAGGCATAGACCTCATGCAAAAGCTAAGTGTTAAAAGTGGGTAATCTGTGCAAGGTTTCTCCAAGTTAAACAAAAAGAGAAAAACAGTCTCTGAAAGCTGTGATAGCTAAAAGGCATAGGAGATGATATAATACATGGCATGAAAGAGTATCAGGAACTAAAACCCACCCTGATGGAATGAGTTGCAAGTACTGAGGAAAGCAGGTTAGCTGTTAGAAGCGTATTAGAGGCTGGAAGTCAGAAAAAATAAGAAAAAAGTAATGGAGATAGTTGCCCTGGGACAGATCTTCTGGAGACAGAAAATTTGGGCAAGCAGAGCTGAGAGGAAAAGAAGCCTTGGCAAAAGTGAGCAACACGACTGCACGTTGTTCATTTCCAGGTTGTTTTGGGGACATAGGCACTTCCTGAGCAGCCATGAGTAGCCTTACTCATATAATAATTTTCTCTTCTTTCTAGAAATAAACCCATAGTGCCTTTGAATACCGGCTGACTGATAAAACAAGTCATATAATAGGAGCATGTTGGAAGCTGTCTCCTGCTGAATCAGCTGTATTGTTGTATCTGACCACTCATGCAGGAATCCAAGTGGAGCAGGGACCACCAGCAGACATGTTGTGGAAGTCACCAACCCTCCTCTGAAAAGGAACTTAGCTCTGGAACTGGTGGCCTCTGATTGCATATCCAGGTCCAGGTTTGTTCTCAGTGATCAGGAAGTAGCCAAGGAAGCAAGGTCTGAGGCAGCTGTACTGCAGTTACAGTCAACTACTCAGCACCAGGCCCATTGCTTCTCCTGAAGGCTGCTACCTTGTAAGCCAAGTGTGTGTTTCGACAGAGCATCATTGATCTTGGAGACAAACCTGAGTGAAGAGCTCAGTTTTAACGCCTTGGAGCAAAGCCAACAGGCATTTCTGAGGCAACAATCCTCCATGTATCTCCTTGCAAATGACATACTTCCATGGGCACGCAGCATTTTGGAGGTGTAGCCCTTCTAGACATTACTTTCAGCAAACAGTGGGAGATACACAGAATCTCCTACTGAAAGATGGGTTTGTTTGGGTTGTTCTGTTAGGCTGCATGACATCTAATATATTTGACAACAGAAGGGCGGGAACAGAAATCTAGCTAATTTAGGAGTAAGCTTGATGAATTTGTTCAGGGACTTCTATGACATGGTTGTTACGATAGCAGAGGGCTGGACTCAACCTGGTCATAGCACCCCCACGATCCTCCTGCTGCAACTGAGCTTTCTGACAGTCTGCATAGCTTTGACTTTTAAGATTACTTGAGGGTCACTATTTTTAAGTGCCATAGCACACCTATGCTCTCCATGGCACAGGCAGGAAGCTGTGCTCTCACCCATACGTAACCTTGATACTTCGCTAGCAACAGGATATGCTAACAATAGGGTCCAGTCTCAAGGAAGGCTTCACGTACATCGCAGGAGAATCTCACACCAGAGTCATCATGGAAAAGCTGTAAGATGTGGTTCCTCCAGAAGTTTACCTCAGTCCTGTGTGCTGAGAAGCAGAAAACCATCCAGTGAGCAACTCACTGTAGCTCATCTGCAGCCTCTGTAGCTCATGCCTCCTCCACGGCTATCAAACACTATCTACCTTTCCTTGCTTAAAAACTCCAACACTGAAAAAAGAGCTCCAAAATTTTGGTTCCTGAGAGATGGCTGCTAGACAGATTTGGGCTGTATTAGTGCTTCATGATGACTCCAACCAGCTAGTTCTCCTAGATGATGAGCAGTGCGTTTACATAGGCTGAATACTGTTTTGTTCCTCTGCATCTGCGCTAGATGCTGAGGCTTGTGCCTGCACAGCTGTTTCCCCCAGCGTCAATTCCTGTTCCTTGCCCGGCATGGGAAGCAGGCTTGGCTTGCTCTTTATTTTTGTACAGGCACTGGCACAGCTGTGAAACAGCATTTCCAAGTGCACTGTGCACAGGCAAAGGACACCCCAGCACAAAGACTCTTTACTTGCCTACTTGGTGTGGTACATGCTAAGGGGCCCACATTTTGAGCATTCCTAGAAGCATTTATTCAGACCTGGAGGAGGTGAGAAGGATTTATGCCATACCAAAGCCGTACTGAAAACATACCTGTTCCTGTACATGCTTGTACCACATGCCTGTGAATACCTGAGATAAGATCTCATCCCAGGAAACCTGGAGCCTTCTGACCCAAACAGACTCTGATGTAGGCTGAACCCCTGAGGCCTCTGTAGCAGGTCAACACAAATGCATTCGGATTTTGGGGTCACAGCACTGGAAGGCTGCTACTTCAGACATGTAGCTCCTTGCCAATATGGGGGAGCTCCTTTACCCCTGTATTGCTGTAAGGACTTACTGAATATTGCGCATGCTTGCGTCACTCCACACGTATGGTATGAATAAGTCAGAGCCATAGAAGAGATGATACTAGAAGGGCCTTGCAGGACAGCTTACAAAGACCTAAAAGTGTTATGCCAAAGAGCATGGGATTTGCCCAGGATCTGCAGTAGGTGCGTAGGTTCAGTGCTTCTTCATGCAGCATCAAAAGGGCACCTCAGGTTTGACCTACCAGAGTACTATAGGTATCACTCATGATTCCTCACAACACTATTAATAAGCAAGAGGATTCCTTAGGTGCAATTTCATGTGGTGTGTCAAGTTATTGTTCTGCAGAACTATCAAAATCTTGGGACCCAGAAAACATGAAGAAAATAAAGTTTTGTTTAAAAATACAGGCCAAAGCTATACATACTAGATAGTCAGGTAGCTCAGATTGTTTCGGGGGTGACTGTGCAAATCATATCCTGGGTAACAGCTCTCTTGACAAGACCCAGCAAAATATATTTTAGTTTCAGATTCAGCAAATTATAACTGATATAATTCAGTCACAATATAGCATGCTCTAAAGGAATCTCACTGCCTGTTCACTTTCAGTGTAACACTAAATTGCCATTTGGCCATGAGTAAGTTATCTTGGGAAAACCCCAGCTGCTTCAAAGAAAATGAAAAGTCATGCCCACATGATCTAATACCCCTCAGTGATATAAATCAGGTTTAACCTGGGAAGCTTTACCTGGGTCTACTCCAGGGTAGCCTTTCTCAAGACCGTATGTTCATTTTTCCATAGTTGTCTCCAAGGCAGCTATTTCCAGCCTTTTCTTTCCAGTCAACTGTGTCCATGTAGTTACAGCCCTAAAAAGCAGATTTGTCACAAGTGTATGTCAGGTGGGTCAAACTCTTACGGTCAGATCTTCCCATGGTGATTTTAAACTTTGTGATTTACTCACCTAGGCAGTGTAAGTCCAGCAGGGAAGAGTGCTTACTAACAAACTCAGGTCTGCTAGAAGTGGGATGGGCTCTTACACTAGTGGCACAACGCGGTCCAAGACTGCTCACCACCTAGAAGGGGGACAAATGAAATGGGGGTTGAAGAAGGAGAGAGGACACACATAACATCCTAGTCTCTACATTAGAGAGACATGGATTTGACTGATGGACCACTCAGTGGATAAGGAACTGGCTGGATGGCTGCACTCAAAGAGTTGCAGTCAACAGCTTGATGACAAAGTGGCAAGCAGTGATGAGTGGTGTTCCTCAGGCGTCAGTACTGGGACTGATACTATTTAACATCTTCCTTTGTGACATGGCTGGTGGGACTGAGTGTATCCTCAGTAAGTTTGCTGACAACACAAAGCTGTGTAGAGTGGTTGACACACTGGAGAGAAGGAATGCCATCCAAAGGGACCTTGACAGGCTTCTGGTGTGGCCTGTGAAACCATGAAGTTCAACCAAGCCAAGTGCAAGGTACCTGGTACATGGCAATCCCAAGCACAAATACAGGTTGGGTGGAGAATGGCTTGAGAGCAGCCTTGAGGACAAGAACTTGGAGGTACTGGTGGATGAGAAGGTCAACATGAGCCAGCAATATGTACTCACAGCCCAGAAATCATATACTGGGCTGCATCAAAAGAAGTGTGGTCAGCAGGTCAAGGGAGTTGATTCTGCCCCTCTACCCTGCTCTGATGAGACCCCACCTAGAGTACTATGTCCAGCTCTAGGGCCCCCAACATATTGGAGCAGGTCTAGAGGAGGGCCATGAAGATGATCAGAAGGCTGAAACACCTCTCCTGTGAAGACAGGCCGAGAGAGCTGGGGTTGTTCAGCCTGGAGAGGGCTCCAGGGAGACCTTATAGCAGCTTTCCAGCACCTAAAGGAGGCCTACAAGAAAGCTGGAGAGGGACTTTTTACAAGTGCATGTTGTGATAGGACAAGGGATAATGGCTTGATGCTGAGAGAGGGGAGATTTAGATTGGATATCAGGAAGAAGTTTTTCCTTATGAGAGTGGAGAGGCACTGGAACAGGTTGCCCAGGGAAGTTGTGGATGCCCCATCCCTGGAAGTGTTTAAGGCCAAACTGGATGGGTCTTCGAGCAACTTGGTCTAGTTGAAGGTGTCCCTGACCATGGAAGGGGTTTGGAACTAGATGATCTTTAAGGTCCCTTTTAAGCTAAACCGTTCTATGATTCTGTGATTTAAGTAGGATGTTTCTCTTTCATATAAATGAGCTCTGAGAAGACAGAACTGTTTGACCATAGCTGATGGAGGTCCTGTTTCCTACAGGGTCTTCTGTAGGACCTGACCCTTCAGATTGTGTCCAAAAGGACAACGGCAGTGTTCTCTGCTCCATAAAGGTCTTTGATATGTACAGCAATAAATCTTTTTATAACATAAAGTAATTTTTAAATACGCTGCTTAATGGTACATTTATGGCAAAAAGAATGACTGTGCCAGAGGATATAAAATGCTATATTTAGTGACAGCCTTTCCTGCCAATTGGAGGTTTCTGGGTAATGAAACTGTCACCTTTAGACCCTCATCCCTTGGGAAAATGGGCAGTTGTATCAAGCCTGCAGACAAGTGGTGACGAGACTGGCTCTTGGCAGGCAGGCCTGGAGGAAGAGTTCTTCCAGCAGCTTTGTGTTTCTGGCTTAGTAAGGAGGGGAGAAGGAGAAGGGAAATTCTGCCCATCGTAACAGAAAGCGGTGACACCATTGTTGTGTCACCATTTGCTTCAAAAAGGTATAGAAAGCGAAGCTGCAGGGACATCTGAGGCTGCGGATGCACCTCCACCACTGTTGCTGATCGTTATGTCACAATTTTACCAGGAAGAGATATGGGCTTTACCCCAAATTCACAGAAGTTACAAATTATTATTGGCTGCACTGCAGGAAAATCTTTTTTTTGGGCAGGAACTTGCAACTTGCATATACCATGCAATGACTAAATACAGAAAAGGAACTGTGTGTTGCTGGTAATTCTGAAAATCCAGATAGTAAGTGATAGTGAAGAAGGCTTAAAATACACTTTCACTGAAAAATAAAAATCTTTATTCTCAGTTCCATAGTTAGCCAGTACGAGTGGCAACAGTGATGTGAGGAACAGATTGAATATAAATGGAACATAACCAGCAGCGACGTTTGAAATTACTTATAAAAACGGGGACAGGAAGTACAGGTAGTCAAGAAAAAAAGCTCAGTATGCTCCTGATGACGTATTGCTGCCATGTAAAATGGCTTTTAGCCACAAAAGCTGTCAAGCATGTAAAGCATAGATGAGCCTTCTGCTGGACTGTAAACTGAAACAAAGGTCTTGTTTAGGCAGAAAAAATCTCTGTGAAAATAAATGTCCACAGTTTTAGGCTTTGCCTGTCTTTCTTGGCATCTTTTTATAGCCACAAATTTCCAAACATAGGCCAGGGGTCTGTGCATAACACAAGCAAAACTGCATTCACTTGAAAGGGAAATAAAACACCAGTTGGACAAACCTCCTGCCCTACTAACAGCGTGACAAAGAAGATGCCTTCTCTTCCTGTAACTTTAGAGGTAATCCATTGACTAGCTAGTAGTCTAGCTACCATGTCACCATCTGAGACGGTGAATGATCCTCACTGCTCAAGTCACTCATAGGCTAGAATGCTGCTTGTGCTTTGCTATCAGTGGAGAGCATCATCTTACAGCTTAGAGAGTGATTTAGACCAACTTAGTGGAATTGCTGCTTCCTTCTGTTCTGAGGTTTTACATAGCTCAGCTCCAGACATTTCAGATTTATTTAGAGGCAAACAGGAGAAGACTCATCAGAGGTTACTTAGCACGATTGCTGTCAACTGCACCTTCCGCCTTACTACCTATGAAACAACCCAACAAAAGTACTGTAGCCTTTGGGGTGAAAAAAGAGCATTATTCAAGGTGCTAGTGCCAATCCTTGTCACCTTGACCCAGGAAGCCTTCCCTCCTCTCTGTTGACACTGAGTCTTATTTCATATGCAGCTCTGACAATTGTGAAAGTATGTCACAGGAATTTGAGGCAGAAAGTCCAAGAAAAGAGTCACTTTGCGGCCGTCCTGCCCGGTCCCCGGGTATGTGTGTAGGGCCTACTTTCAGCTCTGCAGCTCTGGGCCAGCTGCGTAGGAACCTGCTCTCTGGCCACTCTTCCTTCTCCTCACTCGCAGCAGGACCCGAAGGCTGTCACCTGCATCTCCAAGGCATAACTCTGGCTTGGGAAATATTAACAGAATTAAAATGTTAAAACATAGTGGAAGGAAATGCAGGTCAGCTAGCACTGTCTTTCTCTACTATCCAAAAGCAGTTGAATCTGACAACTCTGAAACCCCAAGAAGCACGGAAAACACAAGCACCAAATAATAAGATACTTTCAAAACGTTCTGGCACACATTCAATAAACATCAGCTGCACAATGAAGGGGTACATTGCTATGTATTTCTAGCTGGACTTGGAAGTGAAGTAAAATCTAATCATTGGTACTCCAGAGAGGGAAGTTTTACTGACATACTCCCTTTGACGTACAACAAGGACTGAAAATGGAAGGATAACTGACGACTGCCCAGAAAACCCTCCAGACACAGTACAAGTGAAACACATTCTTTGGGTACAGCATTTCAAATGACATTGAGTCTAATTTTTTTTTTTTATTTTTTTTTAAACTGCCAGCAACAGAATGTGCAGCTGGGCTCTGAGAACTCAAAGATCAAGAAGAAACCTGTAACAATAAGGTAATGATAAATAGAGTAGAAATGGACAATAAATCACCATGGATTAACAGCAAGAATAATGCCTGGGACCTAGCAGTTATCAAATTATGTAAAGTCATTTGTTGTGAAGCAATTAGCTTCCACAGTACTTCCGATTATCGCAGTAAGTGGCGGGGTCTATTGATTCAAGATACGTGTATAAAGTTGGTAGCTAAAAAATGTGTTTTCGTGCCTTGGGAATGTGAAATTGTTAATGAGTTACTAGGAGATACTGCTGTGGAATACCAGACAAAGCAACAAGAACATTGATAGATGCCAGGGCCAGGGTTACTACTATTCTGTTACATTGTACAACCATGCTATGGAGTATGCTGACCATGCAGATTGCTCCTTTTCCCCCCTTAGCTTTAAGTCTTGCATTTGCTATTGTCTTTAGTTGAATGATTTTAAATTGTTCTCTTTCAGGTAGAAATTTTAGAGGGGAATCTCTGCTCATCTGTATTTCTGAAATGTTAAGCTGTGCTAAAAAGATGAGTGTCTTCTTGTAAAAAGTTGCTATTAAGGAAAAAAAAAATTGAATAAATGCAAAACATGATTTATTATCCCTCATGAAAAATTTACAAGTTACTTGATTGTGGGAGAGTACTAGCAAGCAGATTAAAAAAAATAAAAAAAATGAGGCTCTATGATA
The DNA here is from genome assembly GCA_013400555.1 of Jacana jacana. Classification (NCBI taxonomy): domain Eukaryota; kingdom Metazoa; phylum Chordata; class Aves; order Charadriiformes; family Jacanidae; genus Jacana; species Jacana jacana. The sequence goes on from VZTM01021598.1 coordinate 80,440, forward strand.
CCCAGGTTAAGCACAAAGAGGTTAATTTTAATGTGCTCATCAGTTTGCTCTTCTTCCCCTCAATACAAATCTGTTGTAATGAACAAGAAGAACTTGCAGAAAATTCACAGGCATTCTGCTAAATGCAGCAAGACTTGTCTGAATTCTGGATTTGCCCTACATGTTTATCTCTGTTATACTACTGGCACGGATTTGGGCAAATAATACACCAGATAAATGTAGTGAGAATGGGAAACTGTAAATTTTAAGGTTATATTAGCTAAGAAAGTACTTTGACTGGTGCAACTCATTCCATTGGGAAAACTAATAGCAGCTATGCTAATGAGAACTCTTTGGCTAATACCTTGCTTACATGAAAGGGGACTTGCTAGCCTAGATAAAGTAACAGTATTAGCTCAGCAAACTTTTCTAAATGTAGAAGCCAAAGTGATGCCTGAATAAAACTGAAATGCCTGAGATACCCCCTTGAAGCTGGACCTGTGAGATAGGACTGGAGACAGTTTAGCTTGAATCTCTTTAAAAATAATCATGGTAGCTAAAGTCATCCAGCGCTGGGTTTCCTCTCCCTTGCTCACTCTCTGGCAGCCAGGGTGCTGTGGCATTAGGCCAGCCTGGGATCCTGCTTAAGAAGAGTATTTCTAGCACATAAAGCATGCGTAAACCTAGTACTACAGCTTCAAGCTGCTTAGCATTTATTTGCCATTTATACCAGGTCCGTAAGGGAACAGTGTAGGTTCCCGTATAGTCCCTGGTTCAGCTTCCACTTTACAGGATTCAGGACTGAGGCTGGGGAACTTTATGTTGATGATACAGCAAGGCTTGTTGTGTCAGATTGTAAAGCCTGGGAGGTTCATATCCTTTATGAAGCAGGCCCACTGGTGAGCACATAGAATGCCCTTACATAGAGGGATGTTACTGCAGTTGTACATGGTCTCTCAAAGGCCTAGTTTTGGCCTTTCTCAAACAGCAAATGTGGGATTAGTCCTCTTGTTTTCACCCATATAAAAGCAAATGTACCAGACATGCATTTCAGTCATTGGCCCACAAATCAGCAGCTGGGGAAGTATGAATTAAAGCCCAAATTGGCAAGGCTTTCTAATAAAACATTATTGCGCCCATCTGCTGCAGCACTTCAGGCACCTGAAAGTCACAAAGTCAAAGCCATTAAAATACTGCACAAACAAACAGAAGATAAAACTTTGCCGGGCAAATACAGTTAAGCATTTTGCCAAACCAAAAGCCTCTGCAAACACAAAATTCTGAGAGGATTTATTCAGGTTCAGAAAACTGGAAGCAGTGGGGAGGTTCTCATGGCATCTACAGCTCAAATTCAACTATGTCTCTTGTGCCTTGGAAGGCCTATACCCTAGCAAGACAACATTTAAACTACATCCCACATCAAAACAAGTACTTTAAAAACCTGAATATGCTATGGTCTAGCAAGTTATGCAGTACAGTTTACCTTTTCCTTAACTTTCACCTCTGATTTCTGCAGGGAACCTACTACTCCCATTTTGTCTTTTCAAGGCTTCACTGCCCAGAAGCATCAGCCTTGAAATGGAGTGCAGGGAGACAGGAAAGGAAAAGCAGATAGAAATGTGCTTCATAGCCTAGAGCTAGAGACTAGAAACTAACAGAGCTGCCTGCAACAGAGCATGGTGAAGCTTCAGCTGTATTGAGACATCACCTGTGGGGTGGAATCACATACAACCAAGTTGCTGAGAAAGCTGGGCAGCAGGCACTGAGTAAGACTACCTCTCTATTACACTTTGCAGTTTACTGTAGATTTGGAGCTCTTTAGAGCTTGGGCACCAAAGAGGACTGATAGAATGTCTCAAGTATAGACCAGATCTACGGATACATAAAGGAAAATAATTTAAGTTAATCCTAATGGTACAGCTGGAAAACCCACTGGGCAGAGTTGTCCACGTTTCCCCCTGTGCTGGATATCATAAAAGACACTCACCACCTTTCCATTCCTCATTCAATCTTAACTGAGGCTCCTTTGTACTCATGAGGTGTGCTCTTCAGCTGTATCATCTCATAATTGTGCAGGATGTGACCTACTTCAGGGATTAATTAGAGCCGGTGACGAGGTTGTGGTTTGTTCTCTGAAACCTTTGCTTTAAATATTGCAAAAGTTTACTTTCAGAGCACATGGACATGGAAGGGAAAGGGCCTCACTTTACACAGCAGTGAAGGCCAGGGAGCCAGACTCCATCTCCTTGTGGAAAACAGGAAATTAAAAAAAAAAAAAAGATCATTAATGGGATAGAGTGGCAAGGCCACACTAAATATGACAAATGAAATATGGATTGATCAGCAGCACTGTGTGCTGATGTGACTGAAAATAGCTATGGCTGAAAATGTAAAACAAGAACAGACCCAAACTGCATATTAATTTACACACTTGCATCTACATAAACCTCAGTGTGGACTTATACAAGGGGAATGAGAGTTATCTTGTAGTACAGTTGAACAGGGAAACTGGTATTAGCTGTAATGAAGTAGCACTTTTGATAATTTAAGCTTCATTTTTGTTAATCCTGCCCTGAGAAGTTAAGAGCTTTTGTTTTCAAAGAAAGAATACTGTGGTTTTAGAAAACAAATGCCCGAGGAAAGGGTGTTGTTAAGAAGAAAAATATTTGGAGTAGAGATACTGGCAATGAAAGAGGGGAACAATTCAAACAAGGGAGAAGAAAGGAGCAGCATTCTTCTTACATTAATTTAGCAAACTTTTCTGAGGTGTCCAGACCATCATTTGGGAAGGCATTTGTGCTCACTCAGATATCGTTGCTTTCATCCTCTATCAGACTTCAGCATGGTTCTTACTGAATCTCTCAGGTGTGCTCTGCTAGCCCAGTTTTGATGGGATAAATGGACCAGAGCATTCCAGGTGGAAACATAATCCTGCTACGGTTGAATGTGTTTATTGGAGATTGAGAATACAGAGAGGAGAGCCTGCTTATTCCTAGGGTGACAACCATCATTGTAAACCTTCTACCTGTTATTAAAAATCCTGTAAACAAAGAAAAGGCAGTTAGAATGGATAATCTGAAATATTTCCTATCACTTTCATTTGAGCAAAATCGCATATAATTTCTTCCAAGCCACAAAGAATATTAAAACCTCCTTGGTGTAGCCTTTAGGGTGGTTAATGATGGGAACAAGAATTTCTTTGGGCTACAGGAAAAGGAAAAGAGTGAAAAAAGTCTTACGCTCCACTGCTGTGGCTAACGTGAAATTCTGTTCCCATGAAAAAAGAAACAGACCCAGAAGGGACAGACTTTAGCTTTGTTTTCACCAGAGGACAGATTTGATCCAAGGGAGAAGGGTTTGGCAAGGAAGGAATACACAAGAAACAACAGGAGGCAAGAGAAAAGGCAAGGCAAGATAACTCTTAATTTTCAGATTGTTCTGGAGGACAGGGCCAAAGCCCCTCTTTGACTTTGTCACCTTGGGGCCCCTGGGATGGTGGGTTTCCTGCACAGTAGCCATCTCCTGCCCCTGTTGGGTGGCTTTACAGTCCACCCACTCACTATGCCAGGCCTGTCCCACCATCCCAAACAAGAGCAGGGTGTTGGAAGGCACTAGAGCAGCCCCAGCCCCGGATATCAGGCACCTCTCTGGGAATAGTGATAGGCTAGGACATGGACATGCTTGAGGGCAGGGATGCTCTACAGAGGGACTTGGATAGACTGGATAGATGGGCCAATGTTAATGGCATGGCCTTCAACGAGGCCAAGTGCCCGGTCCTGCACTTGGGCCACAACAACCCCATGCATCGCTACAGGCTTGGGGAAGTGTGGCTGGAGAGCTGCCTGGCAGAAAAGGACCCGGGGATATTCAAAACCTGCCTGGATGCGTTCCTGCCCTGCCTGCTCTAGGTGAACCTGCTTTGTAGGGGGTTGGACTCGATCTCTGAAGGTCACTGCCAAGTGATTGTGATTCTGTGATTCTGCAATTCTGCGATTCTGAGATGAAAGAAAGAGTAACAAAAGAACTGGAGAACCACAAGCTGCAGTCTGGTGTGTGCACTCTCCATGTTCATATCTGTCCATTTAATTTATTTCTGCATTTGAACTTGCCACATTTCCACCTCCTTTCTGTCCACCACCCTCTCTCTCTGTAGGGCTCTCCATCCCCTCTCCTGCACAGCCCTCTGCCCTGCTCAGCATGGCAGGGATGGGACAGGGTCCCAGGGTTCCCCAGTCCTGCTGTCTCTGTTCCTGGATTTGGGGAACGTTTGATAGCTGGCTGTAGAAGTTTTATATTGTGATAGTTTTCATGGGAAGGGTGAGTTCATTAGCTCACTAAATACTTTCTTACCTCTGGCAGGCAAAATTGGGGAGTCACCTTTACTGGAAGTATTTCAAAGCAAAGGAACTTCAGTTCTGTTTTATCCTTGTTTCTCTTTCCCACAAAGCCCAGCATTTAGAAGTGCTGATAGTTTCAAGCTTTAAAGTAGTTTGTATTACTTTCTGGTATGTCTTGTGGGTAATCATTGGGTTGATCCAAAATTCTGCCTTACTATTTTGGAACATATTATTTTGGACAAAACAATACCCAGCTTTCATCCTCCACTGCTGCATAACCATCCTTTTGCTTTCTTTTACCTATTTTACAAAACAAAAGGTCATACCCATGCAACACAAATGATTTAATTTGAACAATGAAAGGAAAACAACTTAAATGGAACCCACTGCTATAATTTTAAGACTTTTTCCCAGTGAGGGCTTTGGGAAAATGATGGCGACTGGAACAAGTGATGGTTGGGTTGATTTTTCCAGAAAGGGCTGAGCCCTGCTGAGTCAGTAGTGTGCAGGGTTGAGCAGAAACTGCTATAAAGATTTTTCAAACAAGGCCTGATGAAAAAGCCTGTAATATTGTTCTCTAAAAAAGGAAAATATAGTTTCCTATAATGGTGAACTATTGAGTTTTGACTGCTTTTGAAAATCATTCAGTACTTAGAAATACATATTAGCAGAGTCATGTCATAGACTCTATAATACATATTTAAATTGTAAGTTTTCCTTCATTATTTCATGAAACATGTCTCCTATTTTTATTATTTTGAATAGGTTCCTCTGTTGGAAAAGTATAATGTAATTTTAAAACAGCAATGGTTTTATGTTCTATGGCTAAACACCCAAACCCATTGCTTCCAAAATCAACACATAAATTTTGAAGGATAAAAGGGAAGAGTGGGTCTTCATATAACTAGAGAATTTAAAATTTTTAAACCCTAGTTGCTGAGACTTCCCATTTTCAGGCTTTCTCAAATGTGAAGGAGAGTTTTCTTTAAATTCTTATTGTAAAGCAAAGGTTTAATTTCCTCACAACCAAATAAAACCTAGAAGCTGAGTTTTAAAGAAAGCACTAGATGCTGGAGCACAATCTATAGAATTTTAAAAATACAAATCAAATCTAGTTGACTTGAAAGTTGCTTAAAGCAAAAAAATAGTTATATCTCCATCTGTTATTTTGGAAAAAACAAACAAACAAACAAACAACAACTGGAAATATCCCAGCCTTCTCAGACAACAAAGATATTCTTCTTGTGCAGCTATTGATCTGAAGGTATTTCAAAGACTGGGGGGTTGTGTGGTGGGCTTCATCAGATCCTTTGAATTTTCTCCCCTGCTGTGTTTCAGTTATAAGTTGAAATTTCTGAGTGTGGTATTGCTAACCTCCTTACATTCTCTGCTATTTTTATAACCGATATATAAACTTAATCTTTTTACAAAGTTTACAAAGTAGTCCTTTACATAAAGATAGCCTCCTGAAGAGCTTTTCTATTTACTTGATTGTTTGCTTGCCTGGGGGGCAGTCTTTAGCCAGAGTTCCCAAGCTCTCTTCTGTTGTAATTAAACATTACATTGGGAGCAAAAGGAAAATGTGTAGTGGTTTGTTATTCAGGAGGAAATGTTTGATTTCATTTAACAGATTATATTCTTGAAAAGGAACAGGGCCAAAAATAGATTCTGAAATTTTGCCTTTAGCTGCATCTTGCAATCTTAAGCACCACCAGAGCTGTGCTAGGGAGTGGGTGCTTGAGAAACCATGAAGGCTGTGGTGAGGCTGTGTTACAGCTCTGCAGGACCGGGAGGGGAGAGAATAACCTTACTCTGACAGCCAGAAAAACTGGCCTTTGGTCTGCTTTTCTGCCTGCTCCAACCTCTGCCCATGCAAAGGGGAGAGGCTGGGGAACATAGTCCACTCATGTGGCACCCCCACGGCCAGGAGGCCCCCTGCACACATCATGAACTGGCTGTGAATGACTGTGGAGAATAGGGAGAGTGACTGCATCTACGGTGACTGAGAGAGACCAGCTGAAATCACCAGTCTGATAAAATAATCCGTGGGTTTTGCACAGTCACTTTGAACTGAGTGTGGAAAGTTTATGCATCTCTTCTCCAGTGCTGGCTCCCACGGGCGGTTTCAATACTTAATTCTTCTCTTGGGAATACCTATATAAGCCAAGGGCCCAAAACAATTGGCTACCAGTTGTCTTGTAATTTTGTGTTAAGATCAATGCTTTGTACAGTAAGGGCTCCTTCTTCATTGGTCTTGGTCTACCTCTGCAATGCAGATACATATAATTGTGCTGTGGTGAGGAGCAGGCTGTTCCCAGGTAGTGTAGGGCTATTCCGCAAAACAAAGACTATTCTTGGAAAGAGCACGAGGTTACTAAAGGGTAGTGAAATCTTAAAGGTTTTAATGGCACTTAGAGGACTTATTCCCCTGTTTAAAGAGACAGATAAAATGTCATGAAAGTATTACAATGAAAACATCACATCCCTACAAACCTTCCTTCTCAACTCCAGGTCTCAGCAAACACAAAAGCAAGGAAGAGGTGGGGGTTAGGGAAGTTTGCAGACTGTTATGGTGAACCGTCTTTCTTCCAGAAAAACTAAACCACAAACAAAGAATTTAAATTACTGGGGGTCATAGCTGCACATTTCAGGAAACTGGAAGATATCAGTCAATTAGGAAATAAAAAGGAGAAGGAAAATAGAAGAATTCCCAGTGTTTGTCATCTCCTATGTGTTGCCATGAATCAGCTTTTCCGCTTTAGAGGTGGATTGAGATGTGGAAGGAGCATTTAATGTTGTCAGGGCCGGGCATCCTAATAAGAGGAAAGTGATAGCAGTGACAAGTACATCAGTGGGTAGTTTTCAGCAGCTCACTGAAGGCACAAAAGCTCCTATTCAGGATGCTCGTGTTCAGGCTCTGCAGTTCTACCACTTTAAAGGTTCGATCTTTTGATCTTCATCTCCATTTCTTCTTTACCAAAAGCAAAACACTGAACAATAGAAGATACCTAAGGAAGAATATAAATCCAGAATACAGAGATACTATATAAAATACTTTCCTGACCTGCAGCCATTTGCAGCTTGGCACTACCTTAGATGGAAGGGGGTGATTTGCATTAAACAGTATTTGATGTCTTTTTCTTCCTTTTTGTCCAATTGCCCCTTGAACTTAAAGGAATTACCCAGACTCCTAGTGTTCTGTGACATAGAGCCTCACAGCTTCATGCTGCACAGTGCTAAGAAGTACTTTACATTATTTTAACTGTTTTGTTTCATGCCTCCCGACCTTTTGTGTTGTAAGAGAAAGTTGCTCTCTGTTTTTATTTCCTGGATTGACCATGATTTTAACAGCCTTTGCCGTAAGTCCCCTTCCCCCTTAATTTCTTTTCCCTAAGGAACCCATGACCTGGAAAATAGAAGTGTATGAAATCCTTCCAGGTACATTTAACAGAACACACAGTCACAAAGTGTCTCCTCGTAGAAGCAAAAGCAATAGCTTTAGTCTGTGCTACATAAGTTGTCTTTCTTGAAGGAACATCTTTGTGCAGGATAACACTCAAATTTGAGTCCTAAAAGCAAAACCTTAACGAGCTTTACAAGCATTACCCTGGGCTGGTACAAAGATTTTGAACAATTACACATTGTTTTGTATCACAAGCAGCAACAAACCCCTTGTGTTGCATTCCCACAACTACTTTAGTGGTAATTTTAAACTTCAGAGAAATAAAATGTTCCCTTCAAGGCTTTCAGATAAGGGATTGATTTCAGGAAAGTATTTTTAATATTTGCAGCTGGTGTTTCTCCTCTCTGGTTTCCTAACAAACTTCAGCTGCCCTCCCGCTTGGGAGGGCCTCTCTTTTGCAGCTGATTTACCGTGTGTAGGAATTTGAAGGTGTTAGGAGTCTGATGTTATTCTGCAATGACGCCACTGCTCCACCTGCGGGCCTGGGGCTTATCTTTAAATGCACTTTGTAATGGGCCAAAAAGGCTTTTGCATTTCAAAGGCAGAGGTATGTTCAAAAAGTGTATGTGTCCTGACATCAGTGGAATTAAGTCCTGGCAAGAGATTTTATTGCTATAAAATAACCTTATGTTGGAGAAAGTGGAAAAAATTATCTAGCAGCTATAAACCACAATATTTTGTTTGACTGCAAGTGTTTTCCTACATCACCTTTCACTCACAGGCTATTCTGGTTACATCTGCAAGTGCCTGTGATGAAAAAATGGCTCACAGGTGTGTTAGCAGGCCAAATCAGCCCTCTCTGCCCTGCAAGAGGTAACTGAGAAGCTCTAGAACAGAATGGAAGTTGGGACCAGCTGGGAAAGACTAAACACATCAGCCTGAACTCCCAGGCTCAAATGGCCTTGAAATGTGTTTACAGACAGAAAAGCTATGAATTGTGCTATTTGACTGTGCTGGGAATTATTGTAGGCAATCAGTGTAGGAAGTCCAGGTTGGTTGATTACCTTCACAAATCAAGTTATTTTGCTTTCTGTTAAAACATTACTGTGCTAAGAAGCTTTTGATAGCAGAGCCTTTCCTATGTAGCATTAAATTTACTGCTGGCCTTATTCTGGCAACAAGCAAAGTACAAGGAAGGAGCACATTGTAAAGCAAGGCCACAAACCCCTCTGACTGTGGAACTGCTTGAAAAACAAGACTGATGTTTGGACAAGGAATCTGATTGTGGCCACTGGGGAGATAAAATGTTATTTCAGATTCAGAGGGCGCTAGCAAGGTGCTTTCATGGCTGGTCAGATCTTCCGTTTTGCTAGTCAGGAGGGATGCCCGTGTTGCCCGTGGCTGAGCACACTAGCAGGAGGCAGCAGTGCAGTGAGCACTAGTACCCACTGTGCTACTGCCTGGTTCTGATGACTGTTAGTAAGTGCACTTTCTTTGCTGATTGTTATGCAGTTCAGAATATGTTTTTTAATGGGCAAGAAAGCTTGCAGTGTAAACACCTAACACCCTTTTGCTTGCCTTCACAAGCACTTCTCACCTAGATGATCTCTTAGACCTTCCTTGTTTAACCTGCTAATTAGGCTTCTAGTCCAATAACCTCAGAACCAATGCAACCTCTTCCAAGAAGCAATAAAATGCAAAGCAGCAGGCAGCCAGTGTGCAGACCATTAGATATCAGATGCCAGGGTGCTTTCCTATATCAGCATACAAAGAAACTCGAGAGGAATACCTGAAAAGGACTCCCTACCTCTAGGGTCTTGCATATCTGTGCAGTGTCCTTGGGATTCAACTTTCCAGAACTGGATGTGATTTTTAGCATTGTTACTACAGAAACTAAGCAATCTGTAATGAGCCAACACTTGGCCCTCAGACCTATGCTGCTGCAGGCACAAGAGAAGCCTGCCCAGTTTCAAAGAGAAAAAGTGTCCACTGTGGCTGTAAGCTTTCTCCCAACCTTCCATCAACTCACTGTAAATCACTTTTATCCATTAATTTAAACCTCTGTTTCCACAGAGAGGTTTATCTCTCTCAGAGAGGTTTATCCCACAGAGAGGTTATTGGTGTTTGCACATTTACTGCTGTTTGCTCTGAAGCTGTGTTTCATTTAAGTATAGGAATATTTCTGAGAACAGTTTGGGTTTCCCACACAGGATTCGCAAAGCATTTTCATGACAACCTTTATGTAGATCATGAATCTGTCTTGGCCTTGTACCCCAGTGTACATTCATGGGGCACAGCAGGCCCCACTAATGGTTCATAACGCAACAAAATGTGATGCAGCATGGGATGTATGCATCCCATATAATGTAACTCGTGTGGTCAGGTGTTCAGAAGGGACATAAAAACCTCTGGAAAGTCACTGAGCCTTCATGTCCTAGCCATGGTAAAACTCTCTCCTTTGCTTTTCCAGGTACTATGCAAGCTACATTCCACAATTATGATTTGAAACAGGTATTTTACTGTTTGCTTAACCTTCCTTAATCTTTAGCTTAACAGCTACCATGTATGGCTCATTTTCTCAGCCACTTGCAATCTCAGCTTAAGAGAGGAGAGTTAAACATGTTTTGCTCTATGAGGCAGTAAAGGCTTCATTGCTTTCTGTAGGAGAGGACTGGTTGCCTCAGAGTGAGAGCAGGATCCTGATTCCACTCAGATGCATCAGACAGGAGAGGTTATGGTGCTTTAGGCTCCCACCCAATGAAGACTAGCCCATGTGTTTACATGACCCCGTGCTCATGGAGCTACATATGCCTGCCGTGTCTGGTGTTCATTCTCGCTTCTCCCAGAGAAAACACCTGAGAGGTCTTGAGACATGAACAATGTCATTTACTGCCCTAACAGCATCACAGTATGAAGAGCTGCCATGCCCACAGCCATCTGCTGTTTGAAAATATCACAGCCTACCTGAGCAGTTAGGTAGGGCAGGGAGAGAAGAGACCTTGAATTTGTCCCAAAGACTGAAGTAAAGTTACCTGTGCCATGTATCCCACTGAGACTCACCGAGAGATCCTGTGGTAACCAGGGCTCAGCACCAACACAGTGAGCATCGCTGCATCGAGCACATACACGGTGGAAAATTTGCAACACATACCCTGGGAAGGAGTGAGAAGCTCCTCTGTAAAATCTTGTGGTTCATGGAAATGCTCAATTTCATGTCAAATAGTATGAACCTGAAGGAAATAATTTTGAAAGTGCATTCATGCAGGCATGTGAGGCAGACCAGAATCTATATAACAAACTTTCCCCTGAGGTGACCACTCCCCACATATCTGCATATGCCTCAGTATCTGACAGTACTTTTGCAGGGAGAAATACACATCAGGAAAGATGGCGAGGGAGAATTCCTCTCTCCAGCACTTTGGGTAAGCATGGTTCTGCATGAGATAAATTCCTGCTCTTGAAAAAGGAGGCGGGAAAAGAAAGTGAGACAGCCCTCATAGCTGGTTCCCATCTACCTTGGCTAATGCTTGCATGGGAGCAGGGAGACATCAATGGGGCTCAGAGAATCGTTAACTGTCCCTACTAAGTTTTGTGGCCCTCAATGTCACAGTGCAATGGTGCACTGGAGTAGTACAGGAGTGCAGCAAAACAATGCTGCTGGTGCTAGGGGGGACAAAGCACCTTGTACGTGAGCAGCAGAGCTCTGCACATACCTGTAAAGCTGCAGCCAGGTTTGCTCCTGGGATTCTTCTTCCCTGATGTTGACACAGAACAAGGACATGAATGTTGGACCTCCTAAAAGCTGTTTCTTTATTTTTTATTTTATATTCTTATTTTTTTACCTTTATTGCAGTTCCAGGGGAAAATTAGCTCTAGATGTCTAACTGCGGTTGCCACCTGCTACATTTCTGACATCCCGGTCTAGTTGCCTTGTCTTCAAAGTCTTGTTTTCCTGACTGGATGATGTGCTCCCTGCTACATGGTTAGCACCCATGTTGCTGGGAGGATTAAACCCAGGTCTCCCCCACAAACACCTGGCAGATCCCTCACTTCTACTGTGGTTAACAAAGCCTCTTCTCCTGGGTGAGAGCAGAAAGTCACCTCCCTTTCTCCTGCCTGTGAGCACATGTAGAGCCTTTATCTGAGGTCATTTATTTCTTGTAGTGCACAAAGCACAAGCAAGAATTGTCCTGTCAGTATGTGACTCGTGCTTTGCCCCTATTTCTCACTCCCCAGCTCAGGTGAAGATAAAGAGCATTTGGGGTGGAGGAATGAGTATTACCCCTCATCCCCACACACACAAACTGTGAGCCCTCACCAATGAACAGGTAGTAATGTCTGCTTCCTCTAAAGACATCTCCCCACCTATCTCCTTGGCTGTAAGAGTCAAACTCCACCGATATGCCTCTGCAGTGCTGGCATCCCATTTCTAGGACAGAGCTATAGTTTCTGTGCTGGTTTGAGCTATGCTTGGTGCTTGAGGTTCCTGAGCTGCAGATGAGCACAGCTACCCTGCAGTGTCCTGTGCTCAGGATTTCATTCCCCCAAGGTCACTGCACCTTCCTCCTGACCCCATTCTCCCTCTTGCCTTATAACACAACCTGGTGCACTGACATCCATCCAGCCGGAAAGGTCTTAATCTTAGTATTTCCAAACGTAAAGGTTACTACATCTCACTTGGCATGAGCAGGAATAACACACCAGGAAGAGAGATGTGTTACTGTGTGTAAGTTTACTTTTGTGTAATGTAAACATGACCCTGAGTTTTCAAGGCTTGCTTTCACTCACTTTTTTGTTGCAAGGAAGATGCAAGTCTTAAGACGCTGCCAGCATGTAATGCCCTCATATAATGTAATTAACATTTTGACCACTGGATGTTACTGTTGCTCCAAACATCTGCAGTGGAATGAAGGATAAAGACTTACTGGCAGTGCAGTCTTCTAATTTTTTAACCTAGAACCTAGCTAAATCAGGCAGTGACCTGTGGATAGGTGGATCACCTATTTATTGCCTGCCCATCAACTGAAGATGAAGAGAAAGTTTTTATTCAGATATAAGGGAAAGTCTGAATCCAGTAACTTGCAAGCAAATTATTAAATTAATGGTACTGGGCTGAGTAAAGAAGAAGCAAGTGATTTTTCAAACCATTAGGCTTGGTAATTCCAGCAGATTGCCCGAGTCAAATGATTTTGTACATATTATACTAGTGGTACACAAAGCCTAGAAATAAACCACATGTTTTAGGAGCCTTCAGCCATTTGCGTTGCACCTACTCATTAATCTACCTTGTCTAGAACAGTTAGTAGATCTTATGTGGAAGCAATCTCTTTTAAAAAACTGTGCGTTTATTATTATCCTAATCACATGCAAACATTTTTTAACACTTCCCATATTTGTAATTATTTTTGCTCTTTACTACATGCCTCCACCCATTCTTTCTCTGTGGGTGCAGCTTTCACTGATGTATCCTAAAGCAAAGCCTTCTGATCAGATGAGCACAGCTGGTACAGGTTGAGGTGTGCCCAAAGCAATTCATCATTAATTGATCGGCACCTCCGTGGAATACCTCTTTTGTGTATACTGTCTTGCAGGAGCTCCCGTTTTCATCAGCACAAAACAAGGAGAAGACCGTGTTTAATTTGTCCGCCCATAAGTGGACACCACATGGGTGGACGACGTATGCACCTATAGGTGGACGCTACCATAGCTACACTGTACTAAAGCTGACAGAAATGCAGAACGTGGCTGCACACCAGTTGTCCACAAAGATGGTCCTGTGGGTTTTGGTGTTTCCGTTTGATTCCTCATATACTGCAGAAAGCATCCATGAACTGTTCCCCCAGCAAGATGGTGTTTTCTTATAGTCTCACCTTATCTGTAGACCCAGTAACTTATTTATACATTATTTTATCATTTCACAGTTTCTATCGCCAAGGAGGCATCTCAAAGAACAGGCTTTGCACACTTTTCTGAAATTTCCATGTGATCCCTGAGCCAGTTTATCATGTCTGAAGAAACACCTGGTTTGAAATCAGAGGTGGAACTCCTGCTTGATAAGTGAACAGTATGAATGCCAACTGATCTATGGCAGAAACCTAATCCAGAAAGACATGAAACTTGTTATGGAGATGCTGGTTTCTGTTCATTTGTGTATTGAATGGCAAAGGGAAGTCTTCATCACTGTGCATACCAATACAGCATAGAGTTATTAAAAAAAAAAAAAGACAAAAGCTTTCTCTTTTTGATTCATCATTATCACTTCAAAAGTGGCCAGCCAAAAATTCTGAACCACTTTCTTTACCTTATTCTAAGAAATTCTTAGAGATTGAATACTGAAAAGTTTATTTATCAAACTTTCCCTCTCTCCATTTTGTATGCCATAGGTTCTGCCTTGTCTCTGAAAGACTGCTAGTGGGCTGATGGGATATTTTAACAGGGAAAATGTGGGAGCTTTTCAAAGTGACCTGTATAGGTTTCTTCTTCTTTGAACCACCTCATCTAACTTTGCTTCCTTGCTAGGGCAGAGCATCCTACAACTTTACCTATGCGACTGCCCATTGTCATGGTTTACACACCAGATTAATGTGAAGGATAATAAATTAACAAAGCGTACCCCACAGTGCATAATCCTCTGTGCTTTAAATTAAAACTGTCTGCTGTAGGCAGGAGATTGATCAGAGCAGAGCTTTGCCCTGCAGGCACATTTTTCACTGCCCTGTCTGTTGCTCCAGATACTAGCAATGGAAATGCTCATTTTACTTATTCTTCTTTTACAGGATTATCTTCCCCCCCCCCCTAAAATGTTTTTCCTATATTTTCTTTCTTGAGACTGTTGCAAATGACATATGAAATGCAACATTCAAACCAGGACACAGGAGTGGAATGCATCCTACAAGCCAGAGCAGTATGAAATACTCAAAGAATAAATATATGCATATTCAGGTGAAGTAAAATGAGGGATTCCTGCAGCTTCTTTCTTTCTGTGACTTGAACACATGATCCTAAACAATTATTTGCCCAGGATGTCTTCTTCTTTTAGCTCTCTTCACCTGAAGATTTGGTGGCCTGACATTTGGTCCCTGGTGTCTTTTCTGTGTGATCTGCCTCCATCCCACAGCAATCCTCTTTCCAACGGTTGAGGAAAGAACCTTAGCTTACTGTAACCAAGTTTAAGGCAGGCATGGTACCCTTGATTAGGTCAAGTCCTAATCATCAGATTGCCCAATCCCCCTGAATTTAATCAGAAACTGGTTTCTGGATGTCTTTGGAATTTCCCATGAGTTAATTAAAGTGAACTCTTGGCCAGATTAGCTCTGAAAGGTTTAGAGAGGTGAGTCCAACAGCAGCATCTACAACAGCTTTATCTACTAGACTTTTGCTTTCCCCTCTCTCTTTCTCCTCTCTTCAGGATCATTATTTCCTGCTATGGGCTGGAAAAGCATCTCTTCTGGAAGAAGACGGAAACATGGGACACAAATTATTGTGAATTATTTGCTTTTTATTAAACCCATGTGATCCTCGATTCTGCATATGCAAGGCCAACAGAGTCTCTTTCAAGGGTACCTAACTGCAAAATTCCCTACATGCACACACACTTTTGACTCTTTTTCTTCAAGCTTTGCACACAAACATAGAGGTCTAACTCAGTGGATGTCTGCAAGCTGGATGGTTGGACGCTCTTGCATTGATCGTTTCACGTAACTTTTCAAATATATATTCCTGAAATATTCCTGAGTTGCATTATGTTACAGATAAAACTTTGCAATTCCCGCCTATCTCAAATAAAAAGCCAGTATGGACCAAAAACCTATCTTGACTTACACAGATATAGGATCTCTGTAGGCTCTGAACATCAAATGGCAATGTCCAAGCTTCAGGTGGTACTAGCTGGTGCTGAAAAAGAGCTTGTTACAGGCATCTGTTGTTAGTTCTTAGCAATGTGTGGAATGAGGATGGGGAAAAATGTCCCTAGTTTTCCTGATCTTCCATTCCATCACAAATCACATGTCTACTGCTACGTCTAGAAAAGAAGAGCCCTGGGCATTCAGTCATTTCAGGTCAAAATGCTCTGACAGTGGCTGCTTCAAACACTCCCTTGGGCACTCTGCTCCTTACACCCCTAGGGCTCTGCCTGCTGTCCCCTGCAGAAGTCCCTGAAGCTCTCCAGGGCACCACGGCTGAAAAACTGCTCACTGGTGCGTTCAGGTCTCTTGACACCCTCAGAGGCAGATATCAGATTCCTGCTGGTTCAGGAAGGAATCGCTGGCCTCCACAACCCAAGTGGATTGCTTCCTCTTCCCAAGCCAGTTGCTGGGAAGCAGTAGGTGGTGGCTACTCTGCCAGTAAGGAGTCCTGTGAAACATCAAAACGTAGATCAGAATTTTTGTCTGCACGTTTTCTAATTTCTCCTTCCTTCAGATCTAACTTAGGCTTCACCTCATCTACAACATGTGACTGCTCACATCCAAAATAGCAGTATTTAAGTAATACGATAAGCACTGAAAAATTAGTATATTTTATCCTACAATTGGGCCATATGTCTCCTCTCTCACACAACAGTGTGCCTGGTGTCTTCTCCTGTTTTTTTACCACCACACACTCTTATGCCAGTACTTACCCTAAAATTAACAAAATGAAAGCAACTGCATTAATCAGAGTTTTTCTGCCTCTTTTCACAGGTGCTACCTGTGAGATCATCGGACAGCACGCTGGTTAATGTAATCAAAGCTGACTCTTTATTCAAGCCCAGACAGCATCTTATGTCCTCTTTACCAGTGATCAGGCAAGTAAACTACTACATTGATTGGTACAGGTACACTTATCACGAGCAACTAAGCAGTACATAATTGGTTAACTAAGACAGTCCACCCAAAGGTCACGCAGCCCTACACAGTCCTATTGTTTTGCATTCCACATCCAAGAGTTGTTGGTATCTCTTCCAGCTCCCTGCTTTCCCAGCTGCTGTTATCTCTTCCAGCTCCCTGCTTTCCCAGCTGCCTCTGTCCTTTAGTAACTTTGCAGTTAGGCCGTGAAGCCTACCTTCAGACTTTGATCAATGTCACTAGGCCTGGATCACTCACATGTCCATTCACTTCAAGATGGTTCCCAACAGCTACCATTTGGGAGGAGAGCTTGCTCTGTATGCATTTTCACCCTGTGCTGCTGCATCCGGCCCCAGCACTACTGTTCAGAGCTGCTCTCGGGGGTCTCTGTGCAGGGAACTTCAAGGGGGTGACGGAAGCCACCAGGCTGCCCATCCACTTCAACCTTACCTGAGATACCTGTCCTCACTTGACATTAAAGGGACATTAACAGCACAGCCCCTCCACACAGTCCAGATGTGTTTAATAGTGGGAGAAATAGCAACAATGACATGTATTTTGTAGGGTTTTTTTGCCAAGGACAAACCAGCTGCTCTAAATTAATTACTTTAATCTACAAGGATAACCCCCTGGGTTTTCACATTCCCTGCAAAGAAGAGAGAGCAGTATGTTAAAAAGCTCTTCCCAATATCTTATCTAAACCTGTCTTCTCCTAATCCCCCAGTTTCAGTCTTGAAATTAAAATATACTTTCTTTCTCCTTTTACCGTGGAGTCACTCATCATTTAGCCTGCTGAAGATTTGGGAAAATTTTAATTCATGCTAATGAGATACAGTTCTCTGCTGACTGCTGTCTGTCCAAGGAGATTAGGAGAATGTGGAGAAAATTATGTTTCTAAATGGGCATGGAGAAACCAAAACTCCTTGCCAGGGTGTTGAGCAGATCCCCTTCTGGAGTGTAGCTCACTGTGTCCAAGGCTAGATCCTCCACTGATAAGGGCTGTTGTGAAGAAACACATAAGCCTGTTTCTCCTGTCTCATGGGAGCTGCTTGTTAGATGAGGCTTCAGCCCTCAGGCTGTAGCACAGCCTGTGCTATGTCACTGCTGTGCCAAAGTGATGAGGCTTATAGAGAGTGGAAGGATGGGTAGACTGGGTGGAATATAGAGACACTGTCCAAGTGGCCAGGAACCAGATCAGGCAAGCTAGAGCCCAGGTAGAATTGCATCTGTCCAGGGACATCAAAGACAAGAAAACCTTCTATAGATATGTCAGGGATAAAGGCAGGACTAGGGGAGCTGTGGGCCCTCTCCAGAAGGAAAACAGGAGACCTGGTCACCCAGGATATGGAAAAGACTGAACAACTTTTTTGCCTTGGTCTTCACTGGCAAGAGCTCTAACCACACCACCCAAGTCACGAAAGACAAAAACAGGGGCTATAAGAATGACGAACCGCCCACTGGAGGAGAAGATCAGATTTGAGACCATCTAAGGAACCTGAAAATGTGTAAGTCCATGGGACCTGATGAAATCCAACCATGGGTCTTGAGGGAGCTGGCAGACGAAGTTGCTAAGCTGCCTTCCATCATATTTGAGAAGTCATGGCAATCTGGTGAAGTTCTGGAAAAGGGGAAACATAACCTTGATATTCAAAAAGGTATAAAAGGAAGATCCCAGAGAACTATAGGCCAGTCAGTCTCACCTCTGTGCCTGGCAAGATCATGGAGCAGATCCTCCTGGAATCTCTGCTAAGGCACGTGGAATTGGTGACTGGTGACAGCTAGCATGGCTACACCAAGGGCAAATCATGCCTTACAAATTTGGTGGCCTTTCACGATTCTGCCAAAGCCTTGGTAGACAAGGGAAGGGCAACAGACGTTATCTACCTGGACTTAATACAAAACATGTGACACTGTCCTGCACAACATCCTGATCTCAAAATTGGAAAGTCATGGGTTTGATGGATGGACCACTCGGTGGGTAAGGAACTGGCTGGCTGGCCACACTCAAACGGTTGTTGGTCAATGACTCAATGTCCAAGTGGTGGCCAGTGATAAGTGGTGTTAATGAGTGCTACTTAACATCTTTGTCAGAGACACGTACAGTGGGATAGAGTGCACCATCAGCAAGTTTCCCGATGACACAAAGCTGTATGGCGTGGTTGACACACTGAAGGGAAGGGATGCCATCCAGAGGGACCTGGACAGGCTTGAGAGATGGGTTCATGCAAACTTAATGAAGTTCAACTAAGCCAAGTGCAGGGTCCTACACCTGGGACATGGCAGTCCCAGACACAAATACAGACTGGGTGGAGAACAGCTGGAGAGCAGTCCTGGGGAGAAGGACTTGGGAGTGATGGTAGATGAGAAGCTCAACATAAGCTGGTGTGCACACTGGCGGCCCAGAAAGGCAACCACATCCTGGGCTGCATCAAAAGAAGCATGGCCAGCAGATCACGAGAGGTGATTCTACCCCTTTCCTCTGCTCTCCTGAGACCCACATGAGTATTGTGCTCAGCTCCGGAGTCCTCAATACAGGAAGGATATGGACCTGTTGGAACAGGTCCAGCAAAGGGTCATGAAGTTGATCAGGGTGTTGGAACACCTCGCCTATGAAGACAGGCCGAGAGAGCTGGGGTTGTTCAGGCTGGAGAAGAGAAGTCTCGAGGGAGACCTTATAGCAGCCTTCCAGTATCTGAAGGGAGCCGTCAGGAGAGCTGGAGAGTGGGGGTAGGGTATTTTGTCAGGGAATTCCTTTGTCAGGGAATGTAGCGATGGGATGAGGGGTAATGATTTTAAATTGAAAGAGGGGAGATTCAGATCATTGGCTCAGCTCCTTAGCTTGGCCTTGGACATGTCTTGCCGCTGCAGGCTGCTTGGTGACCACCCATCTGTCTCTGACCCTGATGACTGCCCCAGACCTGATAGCACCCTGGTCTGGCAGCATCCTGGTCTCTTGTCAGAGAGGGCTCTGCCCCATTGGCTGTGCTGCCACAAAGCAGCACCACGGTACTTTCTGTGCCCTGACTTGCTTCTGGCTTTCCAAAGTAGGATTTAACCCCATTCATTACTGTTCCCTTCAATTCAAAACCCAAGTGAGACTGAATTGGCCTTGCATGGCCATGTGATGAAGCTGTTCCCGTCCACCTCATTAGTTCTTATGAATAATAGCATATTTGTCAATATTTATACTGTATTCTCAGTAAAAATCAGCTTGTTTACACTGAATTCAATATAAACTATACTGATTCATGCTGGCTGAGAAATCTGTCTGTGTTTTCTAAATGCTTCAGTTGACATAAAATCCCTGCACCTTTAGAACCGGATATATCTGGTGTTAATATTTTCCCATTAGGTAGGTCAGGGACTTGGGAAAATGACATTAGCACTTTCCATCAATGCCGTTTATAGCTTTTGACAGCTTCCTGGCATTGATAAAGCGTGTTATGAAGGGCAGAGTCATCAGGCTAAAGATACCAATTAAGTTATGTTTTTATTAAAAGTATTATTCAGCTGTCATGCAATGTCGCTTGTAAATATCCTCAAAAGCTTCTGATGAAGCACTCTCATATATGCCAGCAGTCTCTGTTCTGCTGCCTTTGCAGTGGCTGTAAGGATACCATGCCAACAGAGAGAGAAGGGAATGGAGGCCATGAAACTCAAATCCACCCCTCCTGGTTTGTGGATGACCCTGAACAAAGGCACACGACATGTGTCTTTCCAAGCTGTACAACAGCAGTGTTACCTTCCAGATCATAGAATCACGTAATTGCCTAGGTTGGAAGGGACCTAATCTTGTCCAACCATCAACCTAACTGATAAAATCTATCACTAAACCATGTCACTAAGCCCTATGTCTACCCATCTTTTAAACACCTCCAGGGATGGTGCTTCGACCACTTCCCTGGGCAGCCCATTCCAATGCTTAATACCCCTTTCAGTATAAAAATTTTTCCTAATATCCAATTTGAACCTCCCCTGGTGCAATTTGAGACCATTTCCTCTTGTCCTGTCGTCTGTGACTTGGGAGAAGAGACCAACTCCCACCTCTCTACAATTTCCTTTCAGGTAGCTATAAAGAACAATAAGGTCTTCCCTCAGCTTCCTTTTCTCTAGACTGAACAACCCCAGCTCCCTCAGCCTCTCCTCATAAGACTTACTCTCCAGATCCCTCACCAGCTTTGTTGCCCTTCTCTGGACCTGCTCCAGCACTTTAAATATGGATGGATATACTAAGTACTAAACAAAATATTTAAAACTACCATTTTCACTCCCTTTCTCATGTGAGTAAATGCTCAATGATTGACCTGCTTTATAAAACTCAATTCTGAACTCAGTTGTGATATATTATGTGATTACCTGGACATCTCCCACTGCAGTGTGTACGTCACAAAAAGCAAAGATACCTCTTTGCATACTTGACTCACCACCAAAACCATGTCTCATGGAGGCACATCTTTACTAGTTCAGGGACTGGCTATATGTAGCTG
The DNA here is from genome assembly GCA_013400555.1 of Jacana jacana. NCBI lineage: Eukaryota > Metazoa > Chordata > Aves > Charadriiformes > Jacanidae > Jacana > Jacana jacana. The sequence continues at coordinate 101,468 of VZTM01021598.1, forward strand.
TGCAAGCCTGTGACTCATGCTGCTCCTTCGGTAGATTTTACAACCTGAAATTCAATTCCTTGCTCTACAGCTATACTTCTGAAAACCCCGAAGTTAGGTACTGTAGAGCTAGCCTGGAGTCACCACAGTGATCTGGCACAGCAAGTCCTTCAGCCTGCCACAACACCATAGGGTGATGAGAGCAGGAGGGGCAGCAGTAGAGTGGTGTGATTGACTGCAAAACGTGTTTCCATTTGACTCTGGCATTGTTTTGCCAGCAGATATAATAGCAATAAACTTGTAGGAGTGATCTAAAAATGGTAACTAGCAGGTTCAGCAAATGAGTTCCAAGTATACAACAGCAGATCTATGGTGAGCAGGACCTGCACCTTGGTGTGTGAGCTACAGTATTTGATATTTTTTCTCTAAGTTCCACTGTCTCCCAGTTCTTGATTGATAATGGCATTCACCTCAGTTTTTCATCTTCTTTTTGTTATGGAGTACAGTTAATTAAGCTGTTTTGACTCTAATGTAAATGCGATCTAAATGAGGACAGCACCGTGTCATTAAAACTTCCCAGGAGGCAAAAAGATGAGTCTGAGGACAGACATGATCAGTGTGCTCCCTCAAGCTTCTGGATCGGAAAAGCAAGTGAAAAGAATCAGAATTCTATCAAACACCATTGTTCTTCACCATTTTAATGATTCTGGAGATTTTATCCTGTCTTCAACAATGGCATTATGAAAGAGGCTACTTAGGGTGAGCATTGAGGCCTGTCCGCTTTGCACTGCTCACTTCTCCAGCACACACAATCACATTAAGGCTGTGCAAGGATACATTCTTGCCAATTCCTTTTAGCAGTTATAGTCCCCTTGCCCATGAAGAAGACAAGATAAAGGAAGAAAGCCTGAATCAGAAGCCTTGTGAGAAAGGAAAACTGTTGGAGCTTTGTCTTTTTTTCTTCCCCACGAGAGCCACCTTGGGGGGGAGAAAACCATGAGCCCAGTGGTGTGGGGCCACTGAGCTCATGGACTGTTTCTGCTCTCCAGTCCACTGTTCTCTCCTTTCTTCCTGCTTTGCCCTTGGTGAAGGATCCATATAGTTTGCAGGCTTGGGAGGCTGCAAGAAATGCGTAATGAGCATCAAGAAGGGAATTCACCATCAGCAGACCAGGATGCTGAACTACAGCCCCTGCAAATACCGGTTGCACAACACCTGGAGGTGCTCTGAGGGGAAGCCCATGAACATCACATGGAAGGTTCCAATATTTTCCTCAGCTTTGATAAACATGTATGGGTACCTTCCAGAGGGTGCCTTACAATTGTGAGATACAATTACAGAGTGAGGTGGCAGTCATTACAGAAACAGGTTGCTGGAAGAGCCAAGCAATTAGGCAAGTAAAACCCAAAGAAATCATCCACGTGTAAACTGATTTCTTAAACATCCCCACCTCCTCTTATTGCATGCATGTGCATGCAGATACATGGAGTGTGTAAGCAGATGGAGTATTTATTATCAGCCAGTCTGAGATGTTACTTTTTAATTCTTTTGGGGGGGTGAAGTCTATGTCCTCTTTAAACATGAAAGAAATGACCACATACACAGAGGAAGCTGTGCTAAAAGGTCTGTCTTCCCCTGGCCTGATTTATTATTTTGAGTTCTTCAGCTGACATATTTAATACTGCAAGGCACTTGCAGCCTCTAGTTTGAAAGAAATATGCTGTACAAAATCAAGCTTCCTCACAGGAGAATCGTCAAAAGTTAATTGCTTTTTCACAATTAAATAAATTTCTTTATACTGCTCTGTTCAATAAGGAGAATGAGTGCACGGGACATCTTTAATTTCTTCAAGATGCATATTATATAGGTAGTTCAATTTCCCTCTCATTTTCTGTTTTGATAGCAGTGAATGCTTCACACCAATTAGTTGAGTATGACTGTATCTTGGTATACGGAGGAAAAGACTTAGGCAAGATATCTGCAATACTTCCTCTTAATGCTGAAATTGGCTGGAGACACACAGCTCTGTACTGATTTACTTTATAGAGTGAATCGGTAGCCTATGAAATCTCTGCTTCATAGCATAGTACCCGATGAAGTCTATGCTTAGGTTAAAGCATAGGATAAAGCATAGACAAGCTGCAAAAGAAGCTACAGTTTGTCTTAGGCTGTTTTAAGTTGACATCAGTAAATAACACATTAAGTGGAAAGTGCGCTGGAGACACCACTGGGTACCATCATCACGAGAGAAAGAAAAAATCCAGAGTTAAGTGTTCAGAGAAAACAGCAGCAAATACTAGTTCTTCACCCAAGTAAGCAGGCACTTGCTCCAGGCTGAGCAACAAAACTATTCACATGCCTCTTTCCTTCACAACAAACCACAATATTTCACATAAAGCCACTGTGATGACTTTAAGTGATTAATTATCATGGATGTGTGTCCTGGTTCTGGAGGGGATAAGGTTAGTTCTCCCGAAGATCTATCAGGAACACTGGTATTCCATCCCAAGTGAGCCATGCCCAGGGGGCAGCTGGGAACTGGCTGGGGAAGGGGAGGGAGAAGAAGTCACCACAGGGGAGCGGGATGGGGCATCCCCGATCCAGTCAGCAAGGGGTGGTGTTGTAATCGTGGCTGTATATTCCTCTCTCAGTGTTACTGTTGTTGTTTTCTTGTTCCCTTTGCTGTTCTGTTAAACTGCCTTTGCCCCAACCCACGGGTTTTGCCTTTTTCTTCTGATTCTCCCTTAACAGTGGCTGCCACATGGTCCTTTGTTGCTATCTGAGGCCAAATCACATCAATGTATTAGGAGGAGAATTGCAGGACATGCTGCTTTATGGCTTTTGAACTTGCATGCTCTTTTATACGCTCAAGCTACGGTCTGTGTGCGCGTTGCGGGGGCTGCAATTCATTGACTTCTCTCAGTTCAGTGGTAGAAGGAAGAACAGGCAAACAGCTGAATTCTGAGACATCCTTAACAGTGCTGAGGATATTATTATTTATTGTGGTTTGCATGCTCCCAGGGCTTTACAGAATGGATTAAGTCTGCCCTTAGTAACAGTCCCTTACTATAGTACAAAGCAGGTGGCATTAACTGTGACATGTCTCTGCCAGGAGCCCAACGTACTCACCTGGTAGAGGTTAAAAGGGACGAGGCTCTCACCAAAGTTCTGTCTTGCATTGTGAGTACCTGACCAAGGTACTCCAGCTGCCAGATTGGACTCTAAGGACAAGAGAAATAAGAATAACTGTGATTCAGAGTGACTAAGTGTGCTCATGGCTGTGTGAGAGAGAAATGGAGCAGCTGGGATGGTGCATGTGCAAAAGAGAAGGCAAGCAAGTGTGCACACAAGGAGATGGTTGTGAGAACAACTATATTGTAGAGGGAGACATGGAGATTAAATAAATCCAGACTGTCGCTCTGTCCCCTGCTGTAATGCACACCAGGTGTTCTGGAAAGAGCTTTATATTACTTATCTTCCAGCTACTTCCAGTTAGCACTGAGAGGTAGCCACCCTGCAGTGAGCATCAATATGCCTGCAATGACTTCCCTTCAGAATTGCAAAGGAAAGCCACCAGCACACTCGGAATGCTCAACAGCCTGTGCAGCCATGAAGGGAGCAGAACCTGTACTGAAACCAAGTCTGGCTGTTAATCAGATTCATACCAGAAACTTAAGACTGTTTATTTAGTAAAATGATAGAAATGAAAAATGTGTAATGCGAAAATGCAATTTCAGAACAGTAGTGGGATTTTTCAGGCACAAAGGTTTCATACCTGTTCACCCAGTTTACATTTACTTATCAATCTGGAGAGCTGCTGCTGCAGCGAGTACTGAAAATGGAGGTCTCAAATCATGAGCTAGGCACATTTGGAGCTAAAAGAGAGATGCAAATTTGGAATGGGAATGTAAACATCTGTATGTGGCCCAGCTAGTGCTGTAGGAGGGCTGGGTACTACTCTTAAAAGGCTTTAAGTTGCCACTCAGACAACTCCACATACAGTGCAATAGGCCAGTGGCGTTGCTTTATCACAGCTTACACATACAACAGTGACTGCATGGGCACGTAAGAACAGCCTCATGCTTGCATTTAGCACAGGCACCAATGTACAATGCAAGCACAGGAGAGAAAGGCTTTTGCAAATGAGACAACTACCAGGATGTTCTCTTGGAAGGGAGAAAGAAGTACACCCAAAACCCTCTCAGGTCGGGGTGGGCAGGAGTCTGACTTTGCAGAACTGCATCTGTGCCTCCTTGCTGCCTCTGGGCAGGGCAGTGGCTGCCCCATTGGCGAGAACTTCTGGTGGAAGTTTAGGCTCACTGAGCAATCAGATAAACTCTGTACTGCTTTTTAACAGATAGGTAGGCGGTAGGAAAGGAACTGAGAAGGTCTGGTTTATCTGTTTTGTTCTTGCTGAAATTGGAATTACAGCCTGTCTGCTTTGAGGACATTTCAAAGTAGGATTTTGCAAGGTGTTTCAAAGTGAGCTTTGTAAGATCAGGTAGGAACTAGGTTATGAGCTATTGTGTAGTTGGCTTCACAAGAGTCTGAAGGAAAAACTAATTTACCTGTTATATACAATTTGTGCATCTCGTGTGTTGGAAACATATGTCTAAGTGAGATTGTGATGGAACTGTCTACTGGCTGGGTAATGGCAGCAGGCAGCAGACAGTGCTACTAGTAAAAGATTAATGAGATGAATGAATTTTTAATCTCAGTGTTTACAGTCTAATTTTTGCTCTTATTTTCACTTTACATTGGCTAGCTTGGTGAAATGCCTTATCAATGAGAACGGCAATATGCTTAGAAGCTGGAAACACAGATTGTCTATCTGCAAGAGGCTAGAGGCTGTGTTATCGAGGAACTACGGGGGTTGACCTTCTGCCTGCAAAATAGGGAAGGAGAAAATGTCTGACTGAATTTAAAGGCCGGGGTTCTGTGGCTTGTAATATGCAAGTGAAAAGGCTTTTGCAATGGTCGTTTTCTGCTTGTAAAATCCATAAATAATTTGCAGCAATTTTAGTAAATTGGGTCATTGCTTTTTTTTTTCTCCCTTGTAACCTTGTAATTGGAGCCCTATGTTTCATTCTGGCTCCAGTTCTGCTTTTTTTTGTCTGCTTCTAGCAAATTATTAATAATATTTGTGTTTCGGCTTACCAGTAATAAAGTGGACCTGGTAGTACCTCATCATCTCACAAGAGTATATTGAAAGGCAACCACAATGTGAAAAGCAAACCTAGATTATCTGGCTCTTACTGTGCAGTAATGGTACAGCACTGTAGCCATACAAATAATTTAGTAATGAGTTACTGAAGACATGACCTCATTTTATTCCACGTATAAATTTTTGGAATATGAAAATATTTTATTCAGGTCAATTTTCTAGAGTATTAATTAGCAGTTAGTTGACATGGCTGTAATTTAGCTAAAGCTGTATCTACAGTACATTTACTACAAAAATAAAGGTGCTTGCTGCACATGGTAAAGAGTGTGACAAAGAAAGTACTGTGCCCCCCAATCAGTATATTTATGCCATAACTAGAAACCTCTTGAGAACACTTTATCACATCATTCCTGGAGCTCTAAGTGCACAATCCTTATTAAAGGAAGCTATGGTACAAAAGTAAGTATGTAGTAAGAAATTAGAAACAAGTCTTCTGCTCACAAGAGAAAGTAAAAAGCAGGAGTGCAAAAAGGGGGGTTAAAGGTGGATGGGAAGGAGAAATACAAAGTAGCCCTAGATATACATAAGTTTTAGTAACTTTGCCAAAAGGAAAATCAGCGACATTAAAATCAAATCAGTAGTTGCATTGCCTTTCATGTGATGAAGCTTATAGCATTTGTGCATCTGTGTGCACCTCGATGCCAAACTTCTTGTATCTCATGAAAAATAAGCCTTCTTAGGAGTTTTGAGGTCTTGATTAAATTAAGCACATAGGTACTCTTCCTTCACTGGGAAATGATGAAATAACGAGGAGACAAACAAAATCCAAACCCATGGAGTGTTCTAGCTCTCCCTCTAGTGCCTCTGCAGCAGATGTAACACAGGATTAGAATTTCTTATTTATTATTATCTCCCATCCCCAAGTCTATTTATCCCACTCTTGCTAGCAACTGCAGAGTGGGTGTCAAATGCTGCTAAAGATGGAAGGTGTGAATTTCCAGCTGATGGCCTTTTGCAAGCACCCAGTCAGCTTAGTTACAGGAAGTGAGCTTAATACAGACAGGACGCCTAGTCCCTTGATGGAAGATTCAGTTCCTGTAGGGATTTTGGGATTTGGCCTAGGAGAAATAACTGCCTTACAGCTAGATGAACTCTGCACAATGCTCAGGGACGCTTCGCTATGGCCTATGATGCAGCTGAAGACCTCCAGGTTCTTTTGGAAGCACCTCCAACAGCCCTGTCCTGAACATATCAACACCCAAGGTATTTCTCTTTGCAAGCATCTAACCAATTCAGAGTTTAACTCCTACTTGCAAAAGTGACCTTGAACTTGAAGACAGTCAGGTAGACAGAAAGAGGTAGAAGGGCACCCATAGATATTTTCAGCAACATTCAGCACTCGGCTTCAAGTGAGATGGGAGCCTATGGGATTTTAGAATCCCACTAGGCATCTGCTCATCTACCCATTGCATACATAGGTATGATCTTGAGCTGTAGACACTAAGAGGTGTGAATGCTTTATTTTCCTCAAAAGGCTTTTAGCAGGAAATACACAAGTCAAAAATATAGATTCTTTGACTTGCTATCCAGCTGCTGCCCAACACGAAAGAGGCATTTACATGTTCCATGTGTCTTTTGGGCAACACAGTTAATTGGGCACAGGCAATTATGCTTTTTGGAATCTCTAATGCTGCCTCAGGTGGGACATATTGCACAGGATTTCTGACTCAGTGTATGCTCTTCTTTGGCTGCCATGACTCTGATCCACTAAAGTGCTTTCAGGGTATGCCTGCTGCATCGGGCAATAACATAGAGGGAGGGAGAGTTCTTGTAGTCTTTTTTCCTTCCCTTAGTTATCCCACTGATACCTAGGGATATGGCAAATACGGGTTCATTGAGTAGCTACAGTTTTTACTCACCTGTGACACTAATGGCTCAGTCTCTACTTGTCTTCCCTGCTGAAGGGGTTTTGAATTTGCACTTTGCAGGAGATGGCAGCAAGTTATGAGGAAGGGGCTACCAGGTGAGCCAGAGCATGAATACTGCCCTTCCATCAGGGCTATCGTGTGGGGAGAAAAAAAAAAACCCTCAGTGTTTATCTATGTCACACTGAATATTTAATAATATCCTTAGTAGAATACATCTGACTACTCTTTTCTCTCATTAAAATTTAATGTCAGAGTCTTGATTCTGTGAACTTTCTTTTCATATGCAGTAGAACTCTTTTCATAGGAGGGACTAACTTCTTCCTACTCTACCCCATGGCAGGGTGCTTCCCCCAGAGCTTGGGACAGGTTTATGGGAGATGACAGAAGAGGAAGCTAAACTCAGGTTAACAAAATGCTTCTGGGTAATGACTGTCAAAGGAGCCATGCTGATGGTGCTCTTTTGCCGCATTTTGATATTAAACTGTGGACATGTTCTTTAGGATGGATTTCTCCCAGAAGATGACTTAAGGCAGTGAATGAATGAAGGACATTTTGTGCCAAGCAAAAGTACTACAGCCCTGGCAAGACAAGGACTTGAGACGGATTTCTTCAGTGCTTAGGTTACGTGACCTTCAGGTAGAAAATGCTTTTGGACTTAACCACAGCCCAGTCAGCGCACTTATAGTTCTAGAATGTTGTTTGTGTTTGCCATTATATCAGTATAACAGAGAAATAATTAGTTGTCCTGAATCTGGATTCTTCAATGACCTTGACAGTATTAATTCTTTTACATCTTGGCTTTTATTCACTTCCGACCACCTTGCCTGTTATGTGCAATAAACAGCTGATCTAGGGGGAATATATATTTTAAAACTGAGCCCTGCCGGCACAGCAGAAGATCTGGCCTATCTGTGTGTCAGAGCACTGGGAAGGCCGAAATGTTGCAAGTGTGAAATAAAAGGCAGGTGACATACAGCCACAACGTGAGCTGCTTCTGTGTTTGCTGCTCTACTTATATGCCCATACAGTAAACGACCCTTGTGTGGGACAGGCCCGGTCCCACTGAGCACACAGTATTTTGAAGTCCTGTATTTAGGCAGGTAGTCTCAAGGTCAAATAGACTTGTCTTCCATAAATGGACATGTTTGGTTTTATTTTTATATCTGACTGAAGGAAACAAGAAGTCACAAAGCTCAATAGCTCAGTACGCCCCTGGTCCCATTGTCCTTCACTTTTGTCCACTTTCATAAATGCAACAAGACCTTCAGGACAAACTGAGTCTTTACTCAGTCATGTATTTATATTCTGTGATTATACTTGGAGCCTGTAGGCAATTTTCATACTTCTTGTAATAGGCATTGGTTGAAGTAACACATGACCATTGACAATGATTCTGTCTTCTCACTAGTCAGGGCTATGTGTAAAAAGGCAGTATGTCATCATGTTTGGAGGTGGTAGGTTTTGAATGTCTTCCCATGTAAAATCTTCATGGCCAAGACAGCTGAGGGCCTGGCTGGGCTCTGATCCCACAGGTAACCCCATTGCTACTTTGAGTGTGCCACGGCTGCTAGGGAAATCAAACTGCAGAGTACCTAACCATTCTATGATCCTAAGGGAACTTAGACACTGAGTTCAGCAAAACTGGTGTGAAGATACATATATTAATGCTACACCTGTATTGAACAGGTCATTCCTCTGTGGGGCGGGCAGTGCTCCGCTCAGAGCACTGCCATGGTCTCACGTGGGCTGACAGGAGTTTCACTGTCAGAGGATACTGAACCAGCTCTTTAGAGCTAATATCTCTTTCCTAGTGGCTAGCTCTTGCTTTTTAGGATGTGCTGGTGAAATATCCCTGCCCCTAAAAGAAGCAGTGAGAAGCTGACAGCTTCAGTGCTCTGGAGGTTGGTGCCTCACAGGCGGTTCAGTGAAGTAGCTGCAAAGGGGAACAAATTTCAAACAGTGACTGTTCTTCCACTAGACACAGATCATGTACCACATACCACCTTCTCAGTGGGAAAGCTTGGGACTTCAAGGGGAGTACAGTGGGAAAAAATTACTTTTTTTTTCTTAAAAAAAAAAAAAAAAAAGCAGGTGTACCTTATCAAATACCTACCTCTTCATTTTTTGAAACAGTCATAAAATGTAACTGAGATACGTAGGATGAGAATAATGTATTTCAGGAAATTAATTTCTGGGCTATGAGATGAAACAAGGCATAAACATGCAGGGATATTTTCTGATCTGCTTGGTATTTTTATGGCACCTTTGTAACAACCTCCTGCTGCATCTATGCAGATCCTAGAATATAAGCAAGCATTCCTTTACCCTAGCAAATGCTCATGTTTCTCAGCTGCTTCATAGATTGAAAATTACCTGGATTTGCTGCTGCTGTTTGTTATCCAAAGCAAGGACATCCTGAGTTGGCACCTCCTGACTCCCTATTGTGCTCTGCTTTAGCATGTGACAGTGCATGCTAAACGCTGGTGACAATTTCGCTATTCACACAAAAGGTCGTGGAGGCCTCTGCCGCTCATTCTGCGCATTGATCTTTTCAAACAAACAAATCCATAGATGTCAAGGCCAGGGATTTGAAAAGGGTGGAGTGAAAGATATAGTTGGCAGTTTAGTATCTCTTGTAGTCTTGTAAAGTGGCTTGCTGGGCAAACTATGTAATGAAAGCTTCTCTGCACAGTGTGATATTTTAATAGAAAGAGTTTGGATTGCTGCTAGAACACTTGTCTGTGGTTCTATTTTCAATTGCTAAAGTCTTTTCAGGGCAGCCACAATGCATTGGTTCGCCTGGTGTTAAGCGCTCACAAGTCTCGCAGGGGAATCGCCGAAGCGAAAATAAACCCACAGTTTAACTTCCCTAACACGGAGCAGACCTTGAGGGTGCATACGCTTTGCTAGCAAACCCTAACGAGCAGGAGGGAGAGCTGGCGAGGGCGGCTTCCCCGGCAGCCCAACTGGGTACCTTCAGTTGCTGTGCTTGGGCAGCATCTCCTGCAAGCAGTGCTAATTACAGACAGGGGGCTGCTCTCGGTTTTCGCCATCCATCCTGTGCAGAGTTGCGATAATAAAACCGAACGCCAGCACTGCACTAGTTGCAAGCTGCCTGGAGTGAAAACTCCAACAGGCGAGGGCTCGACCCAGGAGAAGGCATGGCGGCTGGGAACCGGGGCGGGCTGTGGTGGGACAAGCCCCGAAGTGCAGTTAGAGGGCCCCAGTGCCGGATCACAAACGCTGCAGTCGCCTGACGCGAAGACCCGAGACACAGCGGAATCATTCGGCCGGTTGCGATCTCCCCAGCTGGCAAACCCCGGCAAGCCCCAGCTGCTGCGTGGCCCGGGCTCAGGCACTAGCCCCGCGATGCCCGGGCCGCCCTCACCTGAGAGGGCGGGCCGGGCCGCGCCGCTGACTGACTNGGGCGGGGGGTGGTTTCCCCGTAGGAGTTAACGCCTGTGGCGGGCAGGAGAGGGTCCGCTGCGGTGGCTGGTGCGGGAGAGGGTCCCCCCGGCCTGCCGCATGGCTGAGCCTCCTGTCGCGCCCTCGGCTCGGAAAATGCGGAACTGGGGGGCGGGTGCTGGCTTTCCGCCGGGGCGGGCAGCGGAGCCCCGGGCGATCCCCCTCGATCACCCCGCGGCCGTGGGTGCCGCCCCTCCCCGGGCAGGGGCAGTGAGTGAATCCCGTGCTGCCCTCCGGGGATGAGGGCATAGAATAAACTTTGTGCTTTCGTGTAGGAGTGAAAGTGGAGGGCTCCCATTTTTTGAGTGCGTGACGTCTGGTTCAGCAGCACTGCTCTCGGGGTCCATTCCCTCTTCATTCTCTCCATCCCAGGGCTCGGGAGCCACAGGCGGCTCTGTTTTGGCAGCTGCCCCATGGCTTCGGAGTGGAGGCCCCAGGGGTGGCACCTCTGGGCCTGCGTGGCTCTTGTCAGCTGTGAAAAGTGACGATGGAGCTTCCTCGCTGGTGTGCAGTGTGCCTGGGGAAGGCTGTTGTCTGTCCAAGCTGCCACAGTTGCGACGTTTTCCTTGAAGCTGTGTGGTTTATTTAAAAGAAAACCTTGGGACTGCTGCCCAAGCAAATAGTTGGTGCCTTGATGGGGCCTGACCCAATTGCAGGCAATGCAGGATCTCTTGCTCTAGAAGCTTCTCCCATGAAGGCACACTGCATCCATCAGGCACATTCTATCCATCCATGCGTCGGGCTGAGTATTTTTATATGGTATTGTGCTGAACTATACACCAGCTGCTTTCCACTGGAGGGGGTAAGGCAGGCTGAGGTCAATATCTGTATTTGTTTGAGTAAGCTGGTAGGACTGCTTGGCCCAGCTCAGCATCTGCGCCCTTGGACTGATTTTTTTTCATGCGGAGCATGCTGGGGATAGTAGGATGTTCCTGTGGGGCAGCAGCAGTGTTGGAGGCACAGGAGGTGTTGTGAGTATAGCCCTGACTCTGTGTGGTCAAGGTCTCTGCTCAGCCAAGTGAGCTGGTTTAGGCATCAACCCTGATCTGCCTGTGAGCTTTTGTGTTTTGAGGCTGGTGTGGTGCACTTGTGCAATTAGCAGTGACTTCTGCTTTTTTTTTTTTTTCTGTAGAGAAAAGGGCAAATTCCTCCAAGTTCTGGAGCAGAAGATAATCTGAGGAGGGGCTGAACCTTCTTGGGGACGTTCTTTCAACCTTTCTGATGTCCTGTGTCTAACTTCACTGTATATGTTATAAAATAAAGTTCCAGAAAACAAACTCCCCTCACCTCCTGCCCTCAGAAAATCATGTACTTGGTTTTGCTTGCAAAAAGGGTCTCTTTGTGACAATGGCAAGTAACCGTTATTGCTGGTATGGTTCACTACTGGAAAAATAAGGATGAAGTCGCCCCAGCAGTGTAGTAGCAACATGCTCATGTGCTCTGAATGAGGAGACTCTGCCACTGAGTAGTATCCTGAAGAACATGCAGCATGGCACAGTAGCAATGCTGCATCTCTGATACTGTGTTTAGGGGGTTCACCTTATGCTCCATCAGCTCTTTACTTATGTAACCTGGTATTTTTCAAAATCCTCTGGCTTTGTGAGACTTAGGTGTCCCAAAACACCACACACTGTGTCTGGAAAGAGTATGTAAGCCTTTCTTTTCCTAGAGCCTTGACTTGCACTTTGGGGCTGATAAAATGGACTTTAGTGTTCCTTTTGCACAGAAAGAACTTGATGCTGGCAGCAGGACAAGATTTCCACCATTGTCCTAATGCACAAAGCTGCACCTTTTTCTTCTGCTTTGTTTGCTTTCTTTATCACTAGGTACTTGCAGTCCTGTAGGTAAGAATATTTTTTTTCTCAACATGAAATTGTGAAATCAAACATTTTTAACCAAGAGTGCACAGCTCTTGACAGAACTGCAAAGGAAGAATGATTTCACTGAACTGAGCGTCTGTTCTGTAGCAATGACTTGAAGATGAAAAAAATAGCAAACCAGTTCCATCGATATGTCCCTTGAGCAGTGACAAGTCTCCCCTTCTCTTGCATGAAAAGCTGGGGGAAGGAGGGAAATCCCATTTTTTTGACTTGGGCTGAGGGTCCTGGCTTGGCAGGGTGGAGTTATGCGAGTTATTTATTTAATGGCACTGCTATCCTTCCCCCTCAGCCGGTGCATGAATGAGGTACTAAATTGCAGGGGATTGGCACACAGCTTTAGTGGGATGCTGGAACAGCTGATGCACAAGCAGCTGCTGGTGCCTCTGCGTTGGGTGGGCAGCTGTTCCTGCCTTCCTCAGCACTTGGGTGTTGAAAAGGAACTTTAACTCTTTATTTGGGCTGGTACCCAGCTTCAGGGAGGAGGTGGGGGAGGAAGCCTGCCTGGCTCTCCAGCAGCAGAAAGAGTTTGTTGTTTGTGGTGAGCATGGATCTTCTGTCCCTGTTCCCCATAACCTGCTGTTGAGGTTTAGGCTGAACTGGCCTATGACGGAGACAGGTGTTCTCCCCCTGCTTTCTCACTCCAGGAGAAAAAGGGGGAGAGATAAAGAGATACATGAATTTAGAAGGAACTAAACTAATGAAATCCTAATATTAAAATGGAAATAATGAAATAGATACAATATATACAAAAAAACCCCATATCAAGCTCCTCATGACATTACCAGCAGGCACTGTGTAAGTCTGAGACTGGATTCATCGACAGATGGGAACTAGATTCCAGCTCTGGAGTCAGGGATACATGGATTGGGATCAAAGGCAGATCACAGAATCATAGAATTGTCTAAGTTGGAAGGGACCTTTGAGATCATCTAGCCCAACCATCAACCTAACTCTGATAATGAACGCTCACTAAACCATGCCACTGAAGGAAAAGAGGGCTGACCCTTTGATCCCTCTGCTTTTATACTGAGCATGGGGCAGATGGGATGGAATACTCCTGCTGATCAGATTTGGGTCAGCTGTCCTTCCCTCTCTTCCCCACAAGTGACTCTATGCTTTTCTGTCTCTCACCCTGTAATAGGGCAAATAATGAAATTAGCTGACCTTGGTTGTTATAGCAATAAGTAGAAGCAAGAGCCTCTCTGCACCATTCCTTGGCACGAAGTACAAGCATTGGTCTTACCACTCTGAGAATGAGCGGTTTTCTCCACAATATGCTGTTAATTTCAGAGAGTTAGAAGAGGCCTAGCTAAGATGTGAAATTACTGAACAGAAAGTTGGTTTTATTTTAGCTGACACCAGGACACCAGTGCTGTCACGTGCAGTCAAGACAACCCTTCACCCAGTCAGAGTAAAGTCTGCTCTCAAACTTTTCAGGGTAGGGAAAGCTTAGCTAAGGTTTTACTTCCTGTGATCCCCTAATGAGGCTAAGGGCGTTTAAAATCCCAGTAATGTGAAATTGATGGAAGTCCTGTTCTGGTTCCCCACACTGAAGGCCTGTGAAACAGCCTGTGGGTTTCCCTTTCTCGCACTGCAAATGCCCGTTTAAGCAACAGGAGACCTTGGAGGCTCTGTCTGACCTGACCTTGTTGGCTCAAAAGGAAGCACTGTGTCTTGGCTCCTGTTTAAGAACTGTGCTGGCGCAGGCTGGGCACGTGCCTTGCTCTGCTTGATCTAGGTGCTTTGTCAGTAAAGTGGGAGAAGCTGATTTTTTATGGCTGAAGTTGTCTGCCATATGTTAACACTTCTCCTAAGATGGCCTGGGCATGAGTGTTGAGCTGCTTTCAACTGTGCCTGGGGCATGGCCCCTTCTGTCGGGGCTGTCAGTAAGTCAATAACCACATACTGTACTAGTCAGCCTTGGGAATTCTGTTTGTATTTGTATTCATCATTTTCTTGCTCCTGCCTATCTTGTACATGCTTGCCTTTTTTTTTTTTTTTTTTTNTTGTCTTCTACATCTGCTAAATACAGTAGCTCTTCACTGACAGCCTTTGATTCATGAGCCAGATCTCGGCATAGTCCCTGCAGGAGCCGAGTGACAAGGGAAATGGGTACTGGGGCTTCTGGTGCTTTCTGCTATACACTGACCCTGCTGGATGAAGGCATCCTGAAAGACTGGGATGCCGTGTAGGTTTTGTCCTCTTTCTTCACCACCCTTTGCTCCTTTAACAGGAAGGGGTCCAGACAATTTTCCTGGGGAGGGAGCCCCTCAGCCAGTACAGAGAAGTCTTGTGTGAAGTCAAAGAACTAGGTTGCCACATAAAATCAGTGTGTTTGTGGATTAATGATTCCTGAGGGTGCTGGACATAACAACAGGTAAGGCAGAGTATCAGCTGCAATCTCTTCAAAAAGTGTTTCCATGGCAGCAGATACAGTGCAGGGACTTTTTGTGAAAGCCAATGTTTTCTTGACCAGCTTTCAAAAGTAAAAAAACCAATCAACTCCATTCTTAGTTTAACAAGAAAGAACAACAGTGTTGGCTGCTGAACTCTGTGCAGCAGACATCTGATAGGCATGGAATTTTTGATCTTTTTCAGAGAAGCTTGCCTCATGGTGGGATGATGGTGACCCACGTGTCACCTCCACTGTTGTCTTTGTAATATGGGCATTTCTGGTTTGAAATTTGCTATATGGAGGAAGGGAAGTGTATACCCTTAATCTTTCAATATCCTGCAGTGAGTAAGCAGAAGAATGTGAAACAAAGGTGGACTGAAAGGGAAAGTAAGCATTAAGCCAGATTAAGCACTAAAGTGAAATACTTTTGTTCAGCCAAAAACTGTCGCTCTTTGTCAGCTTCAGCTTAAGACTTCAGAGGGACAGCTTTCCTGTTAAAGGCAGCATCTTTAATTCCCTCATATTTTGGTGTGTATTAGCCAGAGAGATTGGGAGCCTTCGGTAAAAAAACATGCATTGGAGGGTAGGCTTTCAACCACAAGCCTCCTCTTTTGAACAGGGCTGCAGTAACAGACCAGCAACCCTTAACTTTCTAATTTGGATCTCTTCTGAAGGTTCAATATCACTTTTGCCGCCATCTCTCTCTTCCTCCCATGGATAAGGGAGCTGAAAGACCGTGTAGCTGTGTGTTGGCGTTGGCAGTTTGGCAAAGTGATACCATAAGCTAGGGTAACTGATGTTGAATATGGTTGCCCTGCTGTGACAACACATGTATCTGGCAGAGGTGTAGACAGCTGTATGGATTTTTCTGCTATTGCAGATACAAGTGGTGGCAATGGTCTGCATGAGTCTGCAGCCGTTGCCCCCTGGGGGAAGGCAGTGCAGCAGAGAGTGCACTGGCTGCCAGCAAATGCTGGTGTGCAGAAAAACACTCGTGCTATTACTAGCTCCCGAACAGAGAGGGGTGGATGGATGCTGTCTGGTGAGAAACCAGCCTGACCATTGTGGTGTGAATGCTGTCACTGAAAGAGGCAGCTTTCCTGTTTCACAAGGTGACTTCTCTATTGCAGAGTGTGAGAGCAGAGCAGTAAGTGTCCTCAGATGCTTGCTGACAGTGAAGTGCCCTAGCAAAAGTATACGCTGCCTTGGCTGAGCCTAAGATGCTCCATGAATTTCTGCAGAACTGAGGTCTATAGGAATGTGCTGTGCCACGCACTGTTCAGAACAATGTGCTTCTGAACTGCTCCTCTCCTGCCTGTAGCCTGCCAGCAGCGTAACAAATGTGTGCTATGCTTCAAAACTTCATAGGCAAAGAGGAAGCACACTTCCTCTGTGTATGTATATATATATCTGTAAAGCAAGCCAATAATTTATTGTTAGTGTAACTGAAAGTTTAATGATCTAATTCAAGAATTATTATTAGTTTAGATCTTATTACAGAAAAAAGACCATGCATATGAAGTCCTAGCAATAATAAAGGTAATGTTGTATGCATGTAGTTTCTACACCTTTTCCTAGTATTGTTCTCATTCTTCCCCTGGTTTCTGAGGTTGGTAGTGTAATTTTGGTGGTGGCAGGAGTACTATACTAAGTTATCAGTATTGTAACTGATATTTGCGGGGAGAAATAGGATGTTGATGGCTGCTTCTTTCTCATTGCAGGCTCCACTGGGGTCATTCTGTTATCTTTGCTTTTTACATGTTTTCTCTTTCTTTCATTGCTCTGCAAGCTCCAGGTTACATCCAAATTACTACACAAAGTGCCTTTTGTGTACATGAGAGATTATTTCTGTGCTGTCTTTGTTACCTCTAAAACAGTTTTGTCCAGCTGCAGATCTCTATTGGCAACTGATGACTTTCTTACAGCCGTGGGGTCTCCGGTGTCAACCTACTGCCCTATTACTGATACTACAATGCCTGATAGTACATCCCACGTCTATACTTCCTGAGATACACCAAGTAAAGCGAAGCTGTGGGCAAATCAGTAAGAGTTCAGACAGAGCAAGCCTCACAAGCCTTTAGTTCTGAGGCCCTGCAAACTTGGTTCAAAGCTTATGGTGTATTACTTACAATAGCAATATTGGTATCATGGGGTAACAGAGGCTAGTGAGCAGCCACAGCTTACTGGGAGTGGTGGGAGAGACTGGCAGAGGCAGAACAGAGGGGTTTTTTCCTGTTTTGCTTTTCCTTCTCTAGCAGCTAGAGGGGAGTGGAGTTTCATCAGAGCCCCCTAAGCCTGGGATGTAGATGAAAAGATGTGCCAAGGGAGGCAACCTGGTCTGGAGTTGGTGTTTTCAATCAGATGTTTCCCCTGCACTTTGCTAGGCTCATAGCTTGTGCTTGGTGGTGATCTTGGTTCATGAGAAAAACCTCAAAAATCCTGAAAAAGCAGCTTTGTAAGTAATGCTTCTTAGCTGCTTTTCAGTGTGGCAAAACTGCATGTTTCAGCTGTGAGCATTGGGAATGTTGCTCATGTCTGTTTTCCTTTATTTGCTTTTTTTCTGAAGTACTTTGATTAAACTACTAGCAGGAGTCCTAAGATGAGCAAAAAGCAGTCCTGCTTATCCCTTTCTTTTCTACTGTTCTCTGCCTAAACATAGAATCATAGAGTCATTGAATGGTTAGAGTTGGAAGGCACCATAAAGATCATCTAGTTCCAACCCCCCTGCCATGGGCAAGGACACCTCCCACTAGACCAGGTTGCTCAAAGCCCCATCCAGCCTGCTTCTGAACATCCCAGGGATGAAGGAGTTGACCATGACTTCCCTGGGCAACCTGTTCCAGTGTCTCACCACCCTCAGAGTAAATAACTTCTTCCTAATCTATTCTCTATGCAATCATCAATCATCATGGCATTAGAAAGTATTGACTAACTTGATCAAGATCAAGAATTTAAAGTGGACACCTGCAGCTGCGGACAGGAAGGACTGCTTTTGAAGGAGGCCATTTTTTAAACTTGCATCTTCTAGTCCCTGGTAGTCTCCACAGAGTAGTCTATAGAGTCCTGATAGGTGTCCTGCTTTTCTTCCTGCAGGCTCCTGGAGTGGAGCTGTACAAAGACTTGCCTGTAAGCATCTTTAAAGAAGCTGTCCTGTAAGTAGGAACCAGTACTTCCAGCCCAAAAGAAGGGTTGGGGCCATGAAATGGGCACAACTCAACACTGGCTGAGGTGCACCTTGCTCTCTAGTTGCTGTATTGTTCTGTAGAAGACACAGCTCAAGTGTTTTGTCTACATCTGAGGAGTCTTCAGAAGCAGGCTTAAGGCAGAGCAGAAGCCCCCAAATCAATCGCTGTTTTTAACTAATCTGCTGACTCTTCTGTGCACCTTGATTATTGTTTGCACAGCTTAGTTTTATGCCTGAACATAGATGGTCTGTAGTCTGCATGAACAGATCCCATGCTGCTGCATGCTGTTTCCACAGCACCACTCAAATCTGTCCTAGGCAGACCCTGAAGAGGCTTGCTGAGCAGCTGATGTGCATTCAAGAATGAGGAGTATCAGTAGTAGTACCAGCCTAGTGTACAGAGTGGGGAAGGAGCCTTATTTAAGTATTGACTTTCCTGTTGCCAGATGTTACTGTCTTGACAGAAGGAAAACAGGCCCTTTTACTGCAATATTCTTTGCTTGGAGCCATGAGCTCTTAAAAGCACCATTCAAGCTGTGTGTTTTATCTCCTGGACAGGCCATATGTAGCTTTGTGCTCCAAAACTTTTTGGGTTTTTTTAGAGGTGATTTAGTCTTCAGTGAAAGAATAGACCTGCAGTGAGTTCTTGTCTTTACTCCGAGGACTGCTCTGGTATGTGCCTGGCAGGTATTTGCTTTACCTTTTTGTCTTCTGGGTTGACAGCCCTTTGTGCCTCATGCCTAGGTAGACTCTTCAGGTGCTACGCAGCTATAGTGCCCTAAGTAGGTAGTGTACAGGCTCTTGAGCAAGGGATCCGTCCTGGATGCCATGTGGTCTGTCACCAGCTCTGGAGTCACCTGAAGGAGCAAGGTGCAGGAATTGCTACAGAGAATCCCAGAGAGATAACTGTCTGGACATCTGAAGAAGGCCAGGTGAAGTGACAAGCAGGGTTTGTGCTACTGCCTACAAGCAATTGCTCATCCCTGATCTTCTTACTGAGCTAGACTGAGCATGGGTGTCCAGCTCCCTACTTCTCCTAGGTCTCTGGATCCCTGCACGGTATCTTCCACACCAGCTCTCATTCCAGGGTGTATGGGGACCTCAGCCCCAAGGTTGAGCTGGGGATACATACCTGAGACCCAAATTAGGATGCCTGTGTGATCCTGTGCTCCATAGAAGTTGCCCTTTATGAAGCTTAACTGCTAAAAACTTTACTGTGGCTTCTAGCTGGCAACTCCTCTTGTATGATTTAAGCACAGTAATTTGGCAGGAGGGGAGGACTTTAAAGTTTTACTGTTGTTTTCTCCAATAAATCAGTCCTTAGCTGCAGTAAAGGTGTGTTCTGGACATCCATTTTAAGCCTCCTCATCTGAAGACTCTGAGGAAGGAATAGAGAGTTACTGATACCATTTAAATAACTATTTCTAGGAATCAGTCTTAAATACTGGCCTTTTCTGAAGTATATTCACATTTTTTTAAAAGCATTCTAGCAAATGCACAGCAGCGAGATCTGTCTGTATCTTGTGAACTGCTGCTTGAACTTTGTATACTAACCTTCATGCTCTGCCAGGACTGCAGATCAGTCTAAATAACAGTCTTTCCTGGGCTCAGCACCTTGCTAGAGAATAGGCTAGCACTTAGTCTAGCAGAATGAGTGTGGACACTAAGGAGGTGGTAGTAAACTTTTTTTGAAAAGTAAAATGCCATGGCTGAATGTCTCTTTTTCAGTAAGATCTTGATTTCTAGACGCAAACAAGTTCTGCTTTCCTGCCCGTCATGTTAATGTTGGGGCAGAATTCAGTTTTGGACTGCATTGTCTCCAACAGTTATTTTGTTCAGAGAAATAAATCTCCTGAAAGTGCATCCTTTATTACTCAGTTCTGGCAGCCAGTCCTGCTGTTCAATATAAACTTGTTTAGTTGTGTTTCCCATCAAGAGAGGAAAAAAGTAGCAGCTCAGCAGGCATGTAGCTGGAGCCAGAGAGATGATGCGTGTGTTGTGGGATGCTGCTGTTGTGTGTGGTGCCACACAAGCTGCCTGCTGGTTAGGCTGAGCAAGCACTTCTGTACCTGAAGGTATAGAGCACTTCTGAGGTACAGAGCAAGCACATTTGTAAAGAACCAAGCATTTCATGGGGAATGTGTATAGGGGTACTTGTTCAGTATGTTTCCCCACAAATCATGGTTGTGAAGACTGCTGTTAGTCCAGCAGCCCTGCGGGAAAGGTAGTTCATGCCCTAAGAGCATGGCTGGGACAGTAGGTGAGCCTTTTGCCCAAATGCATCTCTGAGTCCATTGCTTAAACACAAGCTGCTGAGCTTCAGGGTGTTCACACTATTAAGTGTATGATTTGTTCCTTCAAATTGTTCTAGATCTGGGCAACCCCTGGCATCAGTACAGACTGGGGGATGAAGGGATTGAGAGCAGCCTTGCTGAGATGGTCCTGGGGGTACTGGTGGGTAACAAGCTGGACATGAGCCAACAGTATGCACTCACAGCCCAGATTAGCTGTATCCTGGGCTGCATTAAAAGAAGTGTGGCCAGCAGGTCAAGGGAGGTGATTCTGCCCCTCTAACTCAGCGCCGACGAGACCACCCCCCGGAGTACTGTGTCCAGCTCTGGAGCCCTCAGGATAGGAAGGACATGAGCCTGTTGGCATCTTTTGAGAAAATGAAAATGTGGAATGGGAAGAGGGATACAGAAGTCAAAGGAAGACTTATGTGCGTCAAGAAGAACTGAGAAGACTTTTTAAGCTCTTTAGGAGGGACAAACGGTAAGTTGAGGACAAAGGAAGCATCAAGTAAATTAGCTGAACTTCTGGAGTCTGCCTGTTCTAAGGTCTTGTTTCCCCTTCCTGCAAGGTGGTGGCAGCAGCATTTCTGAGGGGTGTGATGACTCCTCAGTAAAAATGCTGTATCACAGCTCCCCATCCCACAGTGTGTGCTTGGGGATTGACAGCTGGGAACAAGCAGTATGCAAGGCAGTGCTTGGGCTTTCCCCTCCTCAGTATCATGATCCAGTTTTCTTTCTGGCCATGCAGAATGAAACATTATAAATTGCATTAATAATAGCTATTTAAGCTCTGAATTGTTCTGAGTGGTTTCTGTGCTGGTGGCCAATAGGATGCACCAAAGCTGATGTAACAGTAACCTGCTGGGTATCAGCTAAACCAATCCTTAAGCATAAAGTTTGAAAAAGTTTACCACACTACTCCATTAAACAGAACTGCTCCATTAAACTTAGACTGGAGCATGACCAGTACTTAGTGGCTACAAATATATGTATTTTACAGTTGTGAAATGGGGTATATGATGGGTTAGCTTGTGCGATAGGGAATGATGCTAAATTTAGACTTTGCTTAGCATTTCAAAACTTTATTCTTATGGTTCTCAGTGATGCTTAGATTCTGGTCAAATACTGCAAGGAGGCAAACAGTGCAGTGCTGGACCAGCTGCTCACTAAAAGCAGTGGAAGTGTGCTTTCTTTAAACAAACAAACAAGTCCCAAAATCCAGACAACCCAAAATCAAACAAAACAACCAAAACTACATAAACCCAAACAAAACCCAACCCAGCAAACCCCCTTTCCCTTCTTTCTTCCCCTTCTTCTCTCCTCCCCCAAAGCTTAATTTCCTTCTAGGCACACACTTCAAACTTTGATCCTTCAAATTCACTGTAGTTTCGAATGTGTTGACCAGAATCAGGAAAAATGTCTGCCTGACTTTGTGTTTATCTTGATGTCTTCCCAGTTTTGTCCACATACTTCAGTAAAATAAGTGATTTAACTTGCTCTGCTTACTTCACTGTGAAGTGTGAGAAGCCTGGAGATAAGGTTATCCAAGCATGATGATGTTTAGAACTTACCTTTGTGTGGAACAGACTGGGATGCAACTAGATCGTGCATAAGTTTATGAATACTGCTTGGACATCTAGAGAGATGAGAACATTTGTGATTTGAGATCACCACTTTTCTGATCTTAACCTGTGTAGGTTGTGGAAAAGCAAAGATAGATTGCCTATAATGTCACCCAGAGGTGAAAAGTGATGTCTTGTGTTCAGAGTCTGATCTAGTGGAAGAGGGTATACTCAACTTATTCTAGGACCCGGACATCCTTGAAAGCTTAATTTTTTTGAGGGGAATCATCTCTGGAAAAACTTTCTTTATGCTTTTCTTTGCCTTCCTCCTCTTTTGGAGTGATTAGTGTTTTGATTAGTCTGTTGATTTTTGTGATGGCAGTATCTCTCTGTAGGCTGTTTCATTTAATTTAGTGTCCTTGTCTGACTTGGAGTAGGAGCAAATATCTCTTTAACAGGATTTACTCAGCTCAAGCAGAATTAAAAGTCATTCAAGGACATATCAATCAGATACAATCTCAGTCATTATTATAATGGGAACTTCAGTAGTCATAATACTTTAAAGGTAGATGCATTATCTGCATTACATTAGAAAAAAATAAGCTAGTCAGTGCAGTTGGTTTGTTAGTGCATTGGTCCCAGTTCATTGCATACTCAGTTGCAGGATTCTCCCTCTTTTCTCTTAAATGACATTAAGAGCAGTGCAGAATTATCCAAGCCAGCCCTGTGTCTTTAGTTTGACCAATTTGCAGTCCTGGCAGAATGACTGGGCAAGTTCCCTTTGCTAGTGACAATCATTGCTCCAAGTTAGTTTGGAGGTGCTGTGGGAATTACTGCTGCCCAGCTGGGTATGCTGTGTAGCAGTATAGGCAAGTAGCAGTCAGACTTCATCTGGAATGTGACACTCCAAGTACTACATAGTTGGAAGGGTGACCTGTAAAATGCTGGACTGTAAAGGCATAGGTAATGTATCTTGTTTGATGTTCCAGAGAAAACAACACAACTTACTCTGTGTTTTTGAATGAGAGAGGGGCAGTGATAGCGAACCGCTGCATCAGTCTGCGAAAGTACTTTGTACCAGCTTTCTTGGTTTAGGTGGGCTTGCCAAAATTCTGCAATGGGTGAGATCTTGTAGACTAATAATACGGGGTTTTCTTTGTTATGGGCTCATCTACTTGGATAAGCTACATAACTGGCTCAGTGTATATTGTCAGCATCTAAGTACCTCATGCACAGGCTGGTTCTCTGAAGGGTTTATATCAAAAAGCATTATTACTCTAAAGGTGTGATTGGGCTGGGTGGGGAAGGGGGATCAGGAGCATGCTCTTATGACCAGAGATATTTCTGGAGGATACCTGATTGCAGATTTATTTTATCAATGCACTTCTGCTGCTACCTGGGGAGGATTTTATGGTTTCGTGGACATCTCCACTATCTTTTCAGATAAGCCAAGAGCAAAAATGTTAATAGGCTTTCTTTGCAGCTTGCTACTTGCAGTTGCTTGCATTGGAGAAATCATACTTAAAGTGTTGTGCACTACCAGTCTAAATCTTAAACTCAGTCAAGGCCTGAGAAGGGAAGGCTGGTGGTTGCCAACATCATGTTGATTTATTAAGCAAAAAGCTTATCTTTTTCATGGATAACTGAATGAGGAGCCAGACTACAAGAGGTTAATCAGGCAACCAGTAACTTGTGTGTGGAATTTCTGAAACAAAAAAAAAAGTATATTTTTACAGCTTTGCAGTTTCCAAGAATGTGATGTGACTGCAAGAAGCTGTGAGACTTGAAAAATTAGAAAGGTTTGTGCTTCTCAGGAGGAGCCACTTAAAAGTAACTGGTGTCCCAGGAACATGTGCATAGCTACCACTGTTTGTACACTTTGTGTATACACTTTGACCAATAAAGGCTAGATTCAGCTGTAAGTTTTCAAATTAATTTCCACATTTCAATACATCTTTATAGGAGGGATGTAATTCTCTCTCAAGTTGCAATAAGCTTAAAGCTGGGTTTGAGGATGAAAAGGAAAAGTTTGAAACCTGGGTTCTTCCAGTTTTGTAGCTTACTGAAGCGGCTCCTGGCTAGTATCAAGTATTGTCAGTTGACTTCTGATAACATCGGTTTTTTTAAATTTGTTTGAAACTAGTTGATGCTTTGAACCTAGAGGAAGGCAGAGCAACCAAATGATTGAGCATTGGGGATTAGGCAAAGAAAAAAAGTAAGGTGAAAGAAGTAAGGTGTCCAAACAGCCTGGCGAAAGGTTGGCTGCCAGGCTTCCATATGAAGGCTGCCACTGAGCAGTGCATGTGTGTGTGACAGCTTAAGTCAAAATGATGCTTTCATCAAGTCCCATCAAATCGCGGTGAGATTGCTAGGGGTGAAGATATCTGAACGCTGCCTGCATGTAGAAAATTGGGTGGGATTTTAGGAGAGCACAGGCAGCTAGCTATTTCCTTCATTAATGATAGGGATGTTTGGAGTGAAATTAAGTCAACAGGGAAGGCTGTTTTGACAAGATGGAGCTTTTAATATTTTGTCTTCTGATGGTAAACTTAGCAGTGCTTCTACCAAATTTGCCTCCAGTTGGTGTTAGGTGTGCATCCTTTGTGGGAGCCCACCTGTAGATTACTGCGCTCTCTTTCTGAGCGACTGGTACGACAACATTAAAAATTAGTATGTCCTGAATGCAAAAGTGACTGCTAGTGCTTTTGAGGGCAAGCTCTAGCTGGACTGACACTCATTTGGAAGTTTTTGTGACAGCTTTTGTCTGGACTGAAGAGCTTTGCGAGGGGAACCGGAGAGCACTAGGGAAAGATGCTGGAGTAATAAAGGAAGCTACACCAGAGTGGGTAAAGAAGAAACTGAAGAGTCAGAGAAGGGAATTCAAAGACTTAACATCAGCCTAGTTTCCCTGGGCTCTGTTTAACTGATAGATTAAGGGGCAGGAGGAGGACAGGCTCAGGCTTATAAGGTAGCTTTAGCATAGTGATGCTGAACTAAATTGTCTACTTTGAGCTTTTCTTTGCATACAAGAGTAAACTTTGCCTGCCGCAGAGGCCTATGTTCAATTCCTTCCTAGGGAAAGGGGCATCAGGGACAAGTGGATGGCTTCCTAAAACGTATTTGCCAAGAGCTTATTTTGTGTTAAATGTCTGGAATCACATCAGGTTTAAGAAGTTGCTTGCTCACTCATCTTGTAAGCAAAACGTCAGTCCCTTTTATGCAAATACAGGATGTTATTTCCCTAGAATCTGGGCTAACTGGACTAGTCAGCTACTTCTTTCCTGCAAACTCCTTCCAAACTGAAATGAAAATAATCTCTAGTGCTGTAAATGCTCTTGCCTTGCTTGTCAGCTGTCATAATACTGCTGTGCACTGGGGCGATCATAGAATCATAGAATGGTGAGAGTTGGAAGGGACCTTAAAGATCATCGAGGTCCAGCCCCTCTGCCAGACCAGGTTGCTCAAAGCCCCGTCCAGCCTGGCCTTAAACACTTTCAGGGATGGGGCATTCACAACTTCGCTGGGCAACCTGTTCCAGTGCCTCACCACCCTCCCAGGAAAGAATTTCTAGTATCTAATCTGAATATCCCCTAATTTAAGGCCGTTACCCCTTGTTCTGTCACTACACTCCCTGACAAAGAGTCCCTCTCCAGCTCTCCTGACGGCTCCCTTCAGATACTGGAAGGCTGCTATAAGGTCTCCCTGGAGCTTTCTCTTCTCCAGGCTGAATGACCCCAGCTCCCTCAGCTGGTCCTCATAGGAGAGGTGCTCCATCCTTCCGATCATCTTTGTGGCCCTCCGCTGTGCTGGACCCGTTCCAACAGGTCCATGTCCTTTCTATGTTGAGGACTTTAGAGCTGGACACAGTACTCCAGGTGGGGTCTCAGAAGAGCAGAGTAGAGGGGAAGAATCACCTCCCGTGATCCTGCTGGCCATGCTTCTTTTGATGCAGCCCAGGATGCATTTGGCTTTCTGGGCTGCCAGTGTGTACTACTGGCTCATGTCGAGCTTCTCATCTACCATCATTCCCAAGTTCTCCTCAGGGCTGCTCTCCAGCAATTCTCCACCCAAGCTGTATTTGTGCTTGGGATTGCCACATCCCTTGGTTGACCTTCATGCAGTTTGCACTAGCCCACCTCTCAAGCCTGTCCAGGTCCCTCTGGATGGAATTCCTTCCCTCCAGCATGTTCACCACACCACCGAGTTTGGTGTCATCAGCAAACTTGCTGAGGGTCCACTCTATCCCACTGTCTGTATCACCAATAAAGATGTTAAATAGCACCAGTCCCAGTACCAAGCCCTGAGGAACGCCACTCATTACCAGCTGCCACTTGGACATTGAGCTGTTGACCACAACCCTTTGAGTGTGGCCATCCAGCCTGTTCCTTATCTACTGAGTGGTCCATCTATCAAACCCATGACTTTCCAATTTTGAGATCAGGATGTTGTGCAGGACAGTTTCACATGCTTTGTATTAAGTCCAAGTAGATGAAATCTGTTGGTCTGCCCTTGTCCACCAAGTCTGTGGCAGTATCGTAAAAGGCCACCGACTGTCAGGCATGTTTTGCCCTTGGTGAAGCCACGTTGGCTATCACCAATCACCTCCTTGTTTTCCACGTGCCTTAGCAGAGATTCCAGGAGGATCTGCTCCATGATCTTGCCAGGCACAGAGGTGAGACTGACTGGCCTATAGTTCCCTGGGTTGTCTTTTTTTCCTTTATTGAATATTGGGGTAATGTTCCTCTTTTTCCAGTCAGTGGAAACCTCTCCTGATTGCCATGACTTCTCAGATATAATAGAAAGCGGCTTAGCAACTTCTTCTGCCACCTCCCCCAGGACCTGTGGATGGATATCGTCAGGTCCCATCTGTGGAAGTGCCAAGTCTCCAATGAAGTCTATGTCTATAGTTCAGTTTAGAAAGTATGGGAGAAAATTGAACTTCATTCTGGTAGCAGATAGGTATTTGCAAATCTAATTGACAAGATGAAGAGCTGACCACCAGGACTCTTGTTCCCAAGCAGTCTCTTCAAGGGCAGCAAACCTTGGGGGATCTGAGTGAGCAGCCTGTGACTTTGTATACATGCATTGTCTTAATCATAGAATTTTTGGGGTGGGAAGGGAAATCTAGAATTCATCTGGTGTGGTGGAATAGGAATGGTGGACTTTTCTAGAGATGCTTTTCAGAAGTGAAAGCTCTAGAGTGCAGTGTTGAAACAGGGAGGTTTTCTTTAACAGTGCATAAGAGCAGACTTGTCTTCTGAGGGAGGCTGAGAATTGCTCCAATCAACCTCATTCAAGTAAAGCTTTTAAATAGGTTGCAAGGTTATATACTAAAACTTTGTTTAAAACAATCCAATTCTGTCTGCACTACAGCTGTTTCTTCCTAATCTTTTTCAACTGTGGCTTACCACCTTTTCTCCAGCATTTTTGACAGGTTCAGTCTTATATCAGGGATTGGAGCCTCTAGAGAATGGCAGCATAACTGGGGCAAGCGGCTGAAATCAAATAACTAAATACATTCCTCTAAAGTCTACCTAAACGTGTTTTGACTCTGTTACTCTCACTTGGAAACGTTTCCCTGTATTTGCCGAGTTTGGCCTGATTTCTCCAAAGCCACTGCAGTGCCCTACCTGATTGCTGGTGCTGGCTACTGCATCCTTTGGCCTGGACTCTTCCCATGGCTTCAGAACACTATTCACCTGCGATTACTGGAGTTGACAAACGTGGCTGCTTTGACCTCTAGTTGAGACACAAAGCTTTGTCCTAAGTCAGAGATTTCTGCCTTACAAGATTCTTGTAAGTGCTGGAGGAGATATCTTCAAAAGGTAGCGGATAACCTGTGGAAATACAGAGAATTCTGTCTGAAATGAATGGGTTAAGAGTCTTATTGTGGTACCAGCTCGTCTAGAGGCAAAATATGCTGGAGTGTGGATCTACTCCCTCACAAGATCTCAGGAAATTAATCTGAGTTTATAATTGCATTGGGAGGAAGAAAGAATGGAATTGCTGCCTTTGAAAAGGCATGCATCAGCTGTCTGAAATGCTGTGAACTGCAAATTTGGTTTCAGAAAGAAATCTCATAATCCTTAACTAACACTCAGTAGTGTTTGTGTTGCAGGATGATACATATTGGGAGAATGCTGACCATTCTAAGAGGGTTTTGTTGGTTTGATTTTGGTTGGTGGTTTGTTTTTTTTTTTAATACGAGTCCATGAAGGCAGCATTTAGTCTTCAGAAAACAATGGAGAAGATATTTCTATACAAAGAACCATACTGGACAATGTTGTTGCATGAGGGAGAGCTAGTCCAGAGAAAACATGTGAGGGGAGGCTGAAGTAATGAGATTAGTATGGTGGTGTTAAGTTGGTTTCTGCTAGAAGACAGCAAATGTCTGAATCCTTAAGCTACAGTCTGCTGGCCATTACTGGTGGAGCTGCAGGAGCCTGTGCTCATAACTGCTCAATAACTTATAGTTGTGCAGCTCCATTCATGTCATGTGCAAATCCCAGGGGCTGAAAGAGGTATCTGCTGTTAAAGGCTGAGGGAGAGCCCAATGTGGAAATAGGAGCACACACGTACTAATGCAATGCTTGCTCAATGTTTGGGTTTCTGTATTATTGCTTCATGATGTGTTTCTCTTAATGCAGTTTTAAGGCCTTGGATCAGGTGCTGAAAGGCTTTACTCGTTTGTAAACTGGAAGACTTTGAAGATCAAATTGATGCTAGAGAATCTAAATTGGCTTAAGGTGCTTAACTAGCTTTATAGTTCTTAAAATGGCATATGCCCTTTAAAACTCAGCTGGAGTGGGAAGAGATAAACCTGACTGTTGCTGCCTGATTGGGTCTGCCTGGGAAAGGTTGGAACGACCTGTCTGGAAGTCTTTACCCCAGCTGCAGTTACTGGAAGGCCCCCAGTCAGTAAATTCAAACCAGGTATAGGTGGAGCAGGCAGATAAATCTTAATGACCAACATTGAAATAAAAGACTGAATCTTTTTGCTGTGCCCACAGAACAGCAAGTAGCCTCTTTTGCAACTAACTCTTCCCCTCATCTTTCCCCATCCTGTTTTGTTTGCTGAATTAAGCAATGGTAGCCTTGCCAAAAGTATGAGTTGTGATGCACAGATTTGGTATCTCTGTGCTTAAACAGGATCCAAACACAGGATGTCCTGAGATGATGGAAGTGCCTGTGTAGCAGCAGAACTCTAGTTTGATTAGGCATAGATCTTGTGGATTGGTTATTTAGATAGCTTTATCCAAAGCATTGTTTGGATCTTGTCCTAGGGCAGCCTCTGCATTCCTCCAATCCTGAGGCATTAATGGTAGCCTATCCATTTTGAACTTAACTCTTTGCATGAAACACATTGAGAGAACTTTGTAGAGTAGGGCTGATGGTTGGACTCGATGATCCCAAGGGTGTCTTCCAAGCAAAATGATTCTGTGATTTTACTACTGAATACATAGCTTAGGTTCTTCAAAGCCTAGAAATGGTATTCAGTTGTACTTGAGCTGGGTTTGGTTTCTTTAGGGAGAGAGGGATATAACTTTTTCATGTATTAACAAACTATTGTTGTTCTGCTAGACCTAAATCTGGGAAAAGCAGCTTCTCTGCAAGGCTACCATAACTTCTTACTCTCACTTAGCAAGCAACAAGGTAGAAGTACTGTAATACTATAGCACTATACTATAGTACTAGAGGTTTGGACTAAGGTGGAAGCTGCAGGCCTGGGTAGCAGGTGGTATCTGAAGTAAGAACAAAAAGAAACTAGGCAGGCAAATATCTGGTTAACAGTGTTTGCTCAAACTTAACAGTTTTTCTAGCTGTGCAGGAAGTTCCCTCCTATGTGATTCATGACCTGCACAATCTGTGCTGACTGTAGATGCCAAATAGTTACCTGGAAGGACTGTAAGCACACTCTAACCTTAACAGAGGAGATTAATGGTAGAAGTTGTGATGGTGATGCCTTGCTGAGACTTGCTGAGCTTTCCTGAGTTGCTCTGCAACATTCAGTTGAACTTGTCCATAGTTGGTTGACAGAATTTACCACCAGTCTCTCAAACACTGGCTTCTAAAATGGCATGGGTGACTTAAGTATCAACCTTTTAGTTATCCTGGTTTGTCAAAGGCAAATAAGCACTTGTTCTGGAGCAGCAAAATCTGCAGTTTTAATTTCTGCATAGTGAGCAAAACCCCAAGACTACTTCTCTCTGGAGCAGGTGTGTCCTTAGGCTTTAACATTTATTGAGGCACTGGCCTGCAACTGATACCTGTAAGTAAGAACCAAGGTTCACCTGTAACAATTGAATTTGCTAAGCAAGGGAATGAACAAAGATAGTTGAGCATGCACAATAACTACCCTAAGTCATATAACAGAAACCTAAACTTTAGCTTCAGCTCCAAAATGTATGTCTTGTACTGGGAAGGCAGGGTACATCTAGCAGGGTATGGCTCTGTGGCCTCTGTCGTACCTTGAGCCAGCTGCGTGTGCTTTGAATTACTGTGAAGAGTGAGGAGGAGGGAGGCCATGCAGTGGGACATTTTGGTCATGGGAGAGCCATTTAGAAAGGCCTCATAAAGAGCCTGTTTTCAGTGTTGAGAAATCTTGATTCCTGTCACTACCTAGCTATCTTCAGACTGTTGAGAGCTGCTAAACTCATCAAAAAGCTTCATGCTGCAGAGCAAAACCTTTCTTTTTGGTTCTGTGTGGCTGCTGTCTGTCATCCCCATCCTGCTTTGTTTCCTTGGGGCCATTGCTTTAGTTTGGAAGGTCCCTTGGAGAGAAACTCCTTCTCCAAATGCATCACACTAATAGCTAGCAGGGCCCATCTTCAGGCTGTCTTGCTCTGCCCTGAATCCCTAGATGCGCTAAGGAGCTACTGAGGAAGTAGCAGGTAAACTGACTGTTATGGCTGGCAGGGGATTACATGTTTTCCCTGAAGTTCATGAGTTAGGGATGACAGGTAGCCTACACGTTGTCCTACAGCATGTTTAGAAAGGTGAACTGCAATCCTTTCTCCTTATAGCCGGATTGGTTGTACTTCAGTGAAGACCATCAAACTTCCCTACGTTGTGAGGAAGAACCTTGTTCAGTGAGACATCTTCATCTCCAGGTAGGATTTTTAGCTGTGAATGAGCAAGGAGCAATGCTCCTGTAGACAACTGCTGGTGAGAGGTCAAGAGTCTAGTGTGTTTAGGTGGCTTGTTTGGGAGGTTCTATAGCAAAGCAGCCATATGGCTACCATAAGCTAGTTTGATCTCAGCAAAGAGGATAGTTTGAAATAAGGGCTGCTCTCTTGGCAATTATCTTAGGATAGTAATATTTCTAAAATCTAGAGAATTGTCTTGGGTGACTCCAGGGCTCATGCTCATGCTATGCATAAGTCTTCCCTGTAAGCCAAAGGTATGTTCTAGCGGTGGGCAACGGCCTGTACTTGTCTCTCCAGTGACACTGAAGATGTGTTGGAGAGTTTCGCCCACATACGCTTTGGTCTGTAGCAGTGACAGGCCACGTCAGTGGTCATAGACCAGCAATCCAGATGTGTCTAGGAACATGAAACTAACTTTTGCACAATAAAGTTGCAGGAAAGAGTACCGGGGTTTT
>VZTM01021598.1:132933-153319 GCA_013400555.1 Jacana jacana
TTTGGTTTTGGTTTTTTTTTTTTTGAATGGATGGTTTTGGGTAGAACCGAATGCAGGGAGTTTCCTGTAGATGACCAGAACGTAAAGGTTGACGCCCTGTCTCTGGAGTTGACTGCCCTTGGCCAGGAAATGGAATTCCTGATTCTTAGCAGGGATGAACAGATCTTTGTAAGGGGTTCTTTTTCCTACTAGCTACTTTCAGTTGTTGTAGGCTGCTACGTTGAATGATTCTCTGGAGTTGGGAAAAAGTCCTAGGTGGTATAGTGTCACATTTACACTCTTTCTGTGTTGGGAAAACAATGGTAGAAAACACTCAGCTCTTCCAGTGTGCCACATCTGATAACCTGTCACTTGCCTAATCCGGTTGGTACAACTACTGCTTGTGCATTTGTACAGAAAGCAGTGCCCATCTGCTGAGTTACATGAAGGAAGGCTGCAAAGCAGAATTGGTAGCTATGCCTATTAGTATGCTTGGTTAATAAAGAGTATCTTATTACCGTGGCCGTGTTACGGTTCTCTGCTGCCTCTGGATGCTTTAGCTAGATTCTGTGACAGGAGTTTTGACATTTGTCAGATGAACTTTGCAGTATTTCTCACGGATGCTGCAGTCATGTGTCAGAAATGTAGAGGGGTATTCTATTTCCTTCTTTTCAGTGGGTTGGGAAAATAGCAGAGGCCTGAGTTCCAGGCTCCAGCACTCTCATTGTTATAAGCCTGCAAGTAGTCTGCACCAGAAACCAATGTAGATCTGCAGTCTAAAGGAACTGCTCTTTAATTACCTGAAAGGTCTGTTCCTGTGCCCACTGATTGCAGTGGAAACGGGAAATTAAAACTTCAGAAGTGGTACGCTTTCTTTTTGCATCCCCAGGGATTGCATTGCCCAAACCTGTGTTGCAAAGCCCGTTCATTTCTATGGCTTTGAGCAGAGGGTGACGTAATGTCTCTGGATCAGCTCTGTCTTAAAACAACACTCTTACAGTAGAAGAGGAGATTAACTTCCATTTGGTTATACTCCACTGTGTGCAGGCTGTGGTGAAGAGCACAAGTGAAGGTGTGGGGTTGGGAGGAAATTTTCTTAGCTCTAAAGGTGATCTACACTGCTGGTAAACTTGTGTTTCAGTGAAAGAAGCTGACTCTGGGCGGAAAAAAAAAGTAGTGAAGCGCAGCAAAACTGCTTTTAGGTAAGATGCGCTTCTGCTTGCTAGGGCCAAATCTTATACCCCCAGCATGAAGTCAGATGGCTTATGTAAGTTATCTTTCTTTATGGTATATGTGAAATACATTTCATCAGGGCAATGCTACTGGTTTCTAGCATAACTGGCTGTTTTAAATGACGCTGGCTGGAGGACATGGGCAGTACACATGAATAATCTTTTTTCAAAAAAAAAAAAAAGACAACCCCCCCTCATACCCAGATATGTTTAGCCTTCTGGGCAAAAATCATAATGCACATTAGCATGTTCATTAAAAAAAACCCTAGGTGGTGTTTATAGCACAGCCTTCAGAGGTGAGTGCTGCTTTCTCCTATTCTGAGCTGGCACTACAGTGTGATATGTAGGCAGCAGAGACTGGGTTCTGCTGCTGGTTATTACACTGGTGAAAGCAGCTGGAGAAATAGTTACGCACACAGAATTTTCCATTAATCAGGGGAAAAAGCCCTACACAGATGGTATATAGAATGGATTAGGGCAGTAATCCTTTTGTGTCCTAGAAGATTAAGGATATCCTGGTGTAGCTGCAGTCAACTGACCTTTTTTTATTTAAATGATTGAAAATTCTTGATGCAAATTCTGCAGAGGACCAGGTCTCGTCTGGAAGTCGTGAACACTGCACTGTGAATGTTTGTTCAAGGAACGGTCTGTTTAAATCCAGCTCCAGTTACAAATTTACAGAAACAACTTACGTGCCGTGTAAACAGCAGCAACTACAAGACCCAAGGAGTTACCTGCTAGGCAGCTCTGTCAAATGTAACAGACACATAAGACAGCTGAATTCTATAAGGAAGTATAGGGAGTGTCAGAGGGTTTCTGAATCCTGCTGTTTTCTGGATCACCCCAGAAAGTGAAGATGAACGCTTCGGTGGAAGAGGAGGATGGCTGTGTGCTCTGAATTTTCTGGCATGGATCTCTATGAGGATTACAAATCGCCCTTCGATTTCAATGCTGGAGTGAACAGAAACTATCTTTACCTGTCACCTAGCATAAGCCTTTCCCCACCTGGATCACCTGCACTGGTGAAGTCTGGTAACTTCCTTCTCTTTCTTTTTCAAAACCTCTACATGGAAAACTTAGTGATTAATATTTCTAAAAAAGGACTTCTCCAATTAAGAATTTATTTGGCTGAAATGCAGGTGTAAATGAATGTAAAAGTTCACCTGCTGTTAACTCTAGTCATTTATGAGCTTTGGTGTGTCATGTAGGTAATATTTCACGTGCTGATCATTTATCATCTTTACCTTATTTATTATTACTTAATTCAGTAGAAAGGCAGTTTGAGGGGAAAATAAACTGAGAAAAAAAATAGGGAAAAAGGGCAACTTCTGCAAGATTGGAGTAATTGACCTAGTTTGACTATTAGCTTTTTGGAGAGGGGGGTGGGACTGGGAATTGCTTACTTGGTATGACTTCAGACCTCTGGATAGTCTAACATCTCTGCTCTTGCCTTAGTACTGAAAATATCACTGATTAACAAAAACGCTTTCTGAAACCTTTACTTTGTCCTGCCTAGCATTTGAGGTGCTGTGAATCTTACGCCTGCAGACAGTAACTGTACTTGTGCTCCCCTAGAAGCAGCTGTTGCACGCTGTGCTGCATCCACCTACTGCTTAACCGTACTAGTTTCTAGCTGCGGACCTGTTGTACAGAACACCTACAGCTCTGCCTCCCAAAGCATCTAGTTTGGCTATACCACATTTCCTTTCCATGCTGCTGGATGTGATCTTCCAGAGTAATTAAAAATATAGAAAGCTTAGCCCTACTTCAGGTGTGGCAAAGCAAAGCTACAAAGGTAGGGACCTATTTTGTTGTTGTTGCTAGGCTTGTTCTTTAAAATTTTAAAGAAACGTGGATCCCATAGGGAACCTCTGTGTGAACTAAAACAAATCCCTCCATCAAGTCGAGTTTGGGACCTCTGGGGAAAGGTAGTAAGCTTTCACTTCTGCAATTACTACATCTCTCACCTTTTCTAAAGGCAGGGGAGCAGTCTTTTGTATCTGGTGATGATGCATCTCCATAAGCATCAATGTTTGCTGGTCTTTTTTTTTTCCTTTTTCCTTCACTTTGAATGAATATATATATATATATTATTAGTGTCTGGGAGAAGCCCAAGAACTTTCTTCCTTGAGTTGAAAGAATATGTATTGCTTTGGCTTTTTCACTGAGATAAATGGGAGTCACTTAAATTTGACCTTTCTTATATAATGCAAAATAAATACCCTCTATAGTACTGTACATTACTCAAATGTTGGAGTGATTTTATAATCTTGTAACAGCTTGTTCTCCTGAACTCTAACAAGTGCCTGTTCTCTTTAGCTTTGCCAACTGCATAGTGATAGCCTCATTCTGAGTGCCCGGCACAGAACATATCTGTCTCAAGCTAAAGCTTTGTGAAGGCTAACCCTTCCCCACCCCAAAGGCTGCTCAACTGAAATGATCAGTACTTCCTTAAACTGCTGATGTTCACTGCTAAGCTCTGAATTCAGGCCAGAAAGAGGTAGGAACTTCTCGTCAAAATAGAGCATGAACTTGGGTTGAAACCAGTCAAAGCAAATCTTAAACCAGAAAACCTGAGTGATAGTTGAATGACTTTAATGCTTTGCCTTTCCTGCAGAATAGGAAGGACTTAAGTCCCATTCCCCTGAATGTGATCTATGGAATCCTGATCAACTAACTCAATCATGTCTTTATTTGGTTCATTTAAGTAGATCTAATCAACTGGTAGGATAAAATGTTAATTGTAGGAATGCAGACACCTGGCCTTAAAACTAGGTAAGTTTTTCCAACACTAAATAAATCTTCCCGTTTTTTTTCCCCCAACAGAATTTTTAAGATTTTGAGAGAAGTAAAATGGTCAGGTAAACTTGGTTATAGCAGAGTACCAAGTGACTGAATTTTAAGTCCTTTGCAACTCCAAGGATACAAGAGAACTAATAACAACAGTTCTGCTGGTGAACAGAGAAGACCACAAGTGAGAAATGCTTTCGTAGTAATGGACAGAGCTGATGTATTTCCATCTGCTGGTTGACTGCTATTTCCCTGGTTTCTTGCCCCACACCTCACAAAAATATCTTAAGGTGTGCTGTGCACCTTGCCTTGTGAAGTTTGCTCAAAGCCAGGATCTTACTGTCTGTCAGTCCTAATTTATGGGGTATATTTGGGTTGTAGCCCTGCCCTTGTGGAGGTTTGTGGGTTGTTATCTGTGAAGATATCTGTTGCCTCAGTCAGGCTGCCTAGCATGGCCTTCACTTAGCTTAGACGAACACAGAGAGGTGAACAGAAGCAGGGGATGAGATGGGAGGTACCAGAATAGGGACTGAGGGAAAGGTATTTGCATACTTCAAGTGGAGCTAAAGAAAAAGTAATAAATGGGAGGGGAGCAGAAGATGAGAAGAAGGCACGGTTAGATATATAGGGTGAGATATGGAGAACTCTAAATAGCAGTGATTGCCAGTTTTACTGAAAGATGTAGAAATGGGAAGAGGAGGAGAAATCATTCCCTTGCTTCTTAGCATTGTGTCTTAAGTTCAGTGTAGGCAATGAGCAGCACAAGCTCCCATAAAACACTGTTTTTCCAAAGAGAAGGTACATTCCCCTAAACAGAAGCAGTTGCTGCAGGAGACGATCCAGCACGTTTCCCTGCTGCTGGATTCAATTGATCTATTTTTGGTGAGATAATCCAGATAACTCTTCATAACCAGATTAAACAGACTTTCAGCTGAATCTGCTTAGTGCTTTTGGAGTCAGCATGGTCTTTGGTACTTGCAAACTTTCTGAAATGGCTTTAGCAACAGCATGCTCTAGTCTCTGAAGGGGCTGCAGATGGAGAATGAGTTCAGGAGTTGGATGCTAAAGTACTGGGGGTCATAGAGTGTCAGGGGAAAATGCGGCTTAAAATAGTAGTTTTCTCTCAGTATAGGTATATGTAATTAAGAGGATAAATAACAATTTGACAAAGAGATATCAAGTTGTTAACTATTTGATGTTAAGGAAATATGTTGATGTATAAACCAAAAATTATCTGCTTGAGACAGCTGTAAATTTATTTTTTTTTTTTTGTTCTGTAGTGCTGTGCTCTGGTTTGGGTATTAGACTCAAACTTTTTTTCTGCCCTAGATTCCTGCCAGGAAAACAGTGTATTTGGGAAGCCTATCAGAACTACATTATGTTTGTGTAGAAGACAGACGTAAATCTCTGGGAAAACATGTTATAGATTCATAAATAAATGCAGAGTGGGGTTTCAGTTGCTTTCTGTATGCTTCCTTCTCAGTTGTACTCCATGGTAACTTAAAATTTACAAATGTTCTTCCTATGTAGCAGTGCACTTCTAGAGGACAGCATTCTGGATACAAATATGGACAGAAAACAATGTTTTGGAAAGAATTTGTAGAATTAAGTTTGTCCTGAGTTCAGTAACTTCATCAAGGACAAGGCCATTTCTTTTCTTATGCTTGACAGCTGCAATGAGCGTGTTTCATAATTAAAACTAACTACAGACTCACAGAATCTTTTTTTTCCCTGAATTTTCAGATGATTCTGATGTGGCTATTTGATATCAAGCCTCACAACAAAATCATAGTGGTGGTCTCACTACACATTAATGAGGTTTTGGATTCCCAGACCAAATAGTACTGTGTAGTAGTATCAGAAGCTGCTGAAATGATGATGGAATTTTATCTGGTTAATAACTATAGTGATTAGTAAGGGAACATTACTTAATATGTTCTCATTGTATCTGAATTATATACATACACACACTCTTACCCTCTCTCCCTACAAACCATCAATCCTCCTGGGATTTTTTTTTTCTTCTATTTTAAGATTTTTGGTTTGGTGGTTTGTTTTTGTTTGCTTGCTTGTTTGTTTGTTTGTTTGGTTGGTTGGTTTTACTATCTATACAGCTATTTTTTATATCTATAAAGAGAGAAATAGTTCTAGGAATCCACAACCATTCCAGCATGCAGTATTTCTGCAAACTGGTCTCTTTGCAAATTAGAACAGGATTCCTGAATTTTGGCAAACTGTATCAGAATGAGAAATCTTTTGCTGGAAAAAGATGCATTAAAAGATGTTTAAAGTGATCTTACTGCAAGCACTAAGGACTAAGAATAAAGGAATCTTTACACAGTGAGTGTGTCATAGTAATACAAATAACACTGCTCTTCCTTTCCCTGAAGCTGTGAAGGCAAAAGCTGAGGAAGACCATAGGGATGTTTGGTATTTATACAGAGGAGATGGGCAGTTTTCCTTTCTGGATTTGGAAGGAGAAGAGGCAGCAGTGTGAGTGGATACACCTCCTCATCAGTCCCTTCTCAGCACTCCACCACTTCGTCTGAAGTGAAAGCCTCTTGATCCCAAGCTCCTTTTCTGGCTTAGTATCTGTCTTAATGTCCAGGTGCAAAACAGCAGCTTACTTCTAGTTGCATAGTATCTGCAACTCTCTAGCTACAGTGGTGCCAGTTACTAGGGACAGAGGGGTTGAGCAGAGTATGGGGGAGTTAATACTTGCAGTGCAACCCTTTTCTCTGCTGTTACTGAGCATGCTTGTCACCACCATGACCATTCCTAATATGCTGAGAATGGGCATTTTTTTAAATCTGATCCAGTGAGCAGGGAGGGAGGGAGCCTCTGCATTGGTCTTGAGGACCTCCAGTGCTGCTGGAGTTTCTGCGCTGCATGAACGAGAGAGCAGAGAGTGTGTCGACTCCTGGACAGAGCTGTGTAGGAATCGGTGGTTGGGATGTAGTGTTCTGTGCCTTGCTTTCTGTTAGAGTAGTGGGATCTGTTGTTCTCAACATGTTCCCAGTCTCTTATTATCGTAGCAGTTGCAGTTATATTGAGCTTTAATACACCTTGATAGAGCAAAACAGCCAGTAAAATACCTCTGGTTCCCTGGATGCTATAGTACTCGGGGAGCATGACTTTGATGTCAGTTTTCTTTGTGCAGTGGTGTAGAAGGACTGTGTGTTAGCATTAACGGCTGCCGGGCAGACACGTCATGGTTTTTTAATGGTTTATTCCTCAAGGGCTGCTGAGAAGTGACTCTATACCTGAGGTTGGAGAGGATGCTGCTGCTACAGTTGGCATGGCAGAAACACTCTCGGAAGAAGAACAGGATGAGCTACGAAAAGAGCTTGCTAAGGTAAGTCTCTTGCAAATAGCTCCTAAACTGCTTTTGAGAATTAAAATCTGGGATAATGCTGTCTTTGAACATAGTGTTAATGCTTTGCATATTTACTCTGGAGTGTCTAAAGCCGGGTAAGGCCCTTGTGTGTATTGCAAGGAGGGAAAGGGAAGGTGTCAGGGAGAAAAGAACAGCCGGTTCTAGCTATGGGGAGTTATGCTGCAAGTGCTGAGTGTACAGGCCTTCCACCACGCATAAATGATGAACTGTTGTTTTTTTCTCTCAAGTAGGAGGAGATAAATAAGCTGTCGATGAGAATATGGTTGGAAGCCAAAACCAAGTATTGTCTCAGCTGGTGTGGCATAACTAAAGCTGCTGTTTCCATGAAGGATGCTTTGTAGTAATATCCATCTTTTTTGCTAATGTCTAACCATGTAATTATTCTTGTCCAAAAGAAAGAAAAGAAAAAAGTGGATTTTTCTTTTTAGAGCAGCACTTTTTGAAGGACAGTCAAACATTCAAACCTGATAAATGCATTTTAAAAGTTGTCAAAGTCAAGCTTTATTGAGTCACCAGTCTTTGGTTTTTTCTTTTGTAACTCTGTGTGACTGTAGCACCCTAATAAAAGACCCTAACTTAAGGTTGGCAAGCAAAGATTAGCTGTGAAATAAACAAATTTAATGCAGTCTTGGTTTTGGTAGTATTATTTCATGCCAAACCCGTCAGTTGAAGATGGTGAGGGAGATCTGGTCCTGCTAGGGTACTTCATGCTGGACTTTGGACAGGTTTCCAGAACAAAGGTGCATTGAAGATACTGGTATTTCCTTAAAGGAGCATAAATGAGTGGGCAGCCTGATGCTCTGAAGTAAATGCAGTCTGGATGAACCAGTAGGATGAGATGCCTTTACCTTCGTACATATAGCCTTAGTATCTCTGTCACATCCATATATCCCACAGAATGGCATGCATCGTAAAATAATCTTGACATCTCTGATCATGATCTAGTCATGTTTCTGAGAGGCTTAACTGACTGTTTAAAGAAGGAAGGATGCAAACAATACAGTTTTCCAGTTGCTGAACAGGTGCTGTGGTTTTGTGGGGTTTGGGGGTTTTTGTTGTTTTTGTGGTGGGGTTGGTTTGTTTTTTTTTTTTATTTTTTTGTGGGGTTTGGAAGGTTTTTTGGGTTTTGTTTTGGACTGCTCAGTCTACCACCATTTTCACCCTTGCTCTGGGGACGGCACTCCTGTGACTAGATGCAGCCTGCTTAAGCAACAAAAGAACCTTTCTGTTCAAGCAAGGAGATAAAACTTGACTGTAAATCAGACATGCTCTAAACTTCCTGATACTGGTCATACATTGGTATCTCTTCTGACGTGGAAGGAGAATACAGGCTTGGCAGTTGTCCAGGTTTGACTAATCTTCAAGTT
Source organism: Jacana jacana (assembly GCA_013400555.1). NCBI lineage: Eukaryota > Metazoa > Chordata > Aves > Charadriiformes > Jacanidae > Jacana > Jacana jacana. The sequence continues at coordinate 141,699 of VZTM01021598.1, forward strand.
TAAGGTAGGCTAATGTTGTCTAAAGGTAATGATTTCTAACTATATAGTCTTTCAGTTACCAACTTCTCTGTGTACATTCCCGTAACTGAGCTAGCTGCAGGGAGATGTAAACTGTTGGAACTCCCTTTTAGCATTTAGAAACAACTGTGAGGCAATGTTAAAAATTTGTTAGCCCTTCCACTAGTAGTTGTTCTAATAAATACATAGTTAAATGGCTGTTAACTTGTTGGGTTCTCACACTGTCATCAACTCTGTTGCCACAGGTGGAAGAGGAAATCCAGACACTCTCACAAGTGCTAGCTGCCAAAGAGAAGCATCTAGCAGAAATCAAGAGAAAGCTGGGAATGAACTCATTACAGGAACTAAGGCAGAACATTACCAAAAGCTGGCAAGATGTTACATCAACTACAGCGTATGTATCAGTTCATGATGATTGTCTTAGCTGTTGAGATGAAAACTATGTAGTTCTTGTCATGTCTAAACCATCTGTTCTTGTGAAATTAGTGTAGATAACACAAAGTTAAGTTGCACTAACACTTATCTGAATCAATCATCGTAGATTTCTTTCAAGGAGGCCATTGTTTGCCATATCATCTCATGCCAAATAAGAATGGTTGGCCTTAATATGGGTGATTCTAATACCCCTCTTATCTGACAGACCCGAGGCACCAATACTGAGATACCAAGGTGTCTTAAGTCCAACAGAATATCCTTCTTTTCCAGCCTGAAAAGTTGTTGTAAATTGAGCTCAGCAGGAAGAGTGCAAATTCACAGTTAATGTTCTTTCCAAAGACAACTGTTAGCTTAAGGTCTAGAGTGAAATGCCTTCTGCAATTAACAACTACACAGAATGTAAAAGGATGTACCTCAAACTTTTTATGGTGAAGTTCATTGACAAAGCCATTCAGTATAAGGTTTCAGACACTCGGCATAAAAAATTAGACCTTTGTTCTTTTTCATTGTATGGGCAGGGTGTTATTTATTGCGTTGTTTAGTTGTGGGGTTTGTTTTGTTTTTTCTTTTTGTTTTTTCTTTTTTTAAGTCCTACAGCAGCAGACAGCATCTGTTCTGGGCGTGTGTTAATAGGTGTGTGTTGGTGAACCTCATCTGAAGCCTGAGCTGGTAGGGATGTTGTAGCCAGAAGGGACTGCAGTGGCTCAAAACAATCTCTTAAAGTAGCTTGTCTGTTTGACCCCAAAGTTGAAGTGCACCTCTGGGTTTCACACAAATTTGCACATGCTAAAATGTTTCTTATGTGTTGTATTAAAATAACTACAGAATTAATTTTGTTTGAACATAGGTACAAGAAAACATCAGAAACCCTTTCTCAGGCTGGTCAGAAGGCTTCTGCTGCTTTTTCAACTGTTGGTTCAGTCATAACTAAGAAGTTTGAAGATGTGAGGTAGGTTTCTTTTCCTTTTCCCAAGTAGTTGCAGTTTTGATTTAAGCAGGTGATCACTGGACTGAATTTACACTATTAACATAGCTAGCATTTCTAAAAGTTTATCTGTCAAGAACCCTCAGCATGTGTTCTAGGAGAGCTGAGCTGCTTGCTGCAAAATCTGCTTGTATGTCTCACTGATGCAGAAGAGTTCTGTGGTATGTATGCAGTGTATGCTATTATCTCCACTGCCACTGTTATTTTTCTTGGCAGGATTGCAGGCAGCAGTCTCTGCCTCTTTGCAATGCACACAGCATTGTCATTTCTGTTCTCTGACTTTCTTAGCTTATGGAACACTGTGTTTAAAGTAATGATGTCTTTAAAGGTTTGTGGTTTGGTTTTGTTGTTGGCGTTTTTGTTTTATTTCTGGTCTTGTGTGTGGATTCCTTTCAGGTATCTTTTATTTCTTTGTAAGCTGTTCTATGTCATAGCAGTGGCTTGATTTTATTACCTTTTTAATAGATTATATTTTTAAATTCTTAAATATTGGCATGCAATGTGTTTTGACTTTGTCTAATGACACAGCCTGTCATGCAAATTAGGCAAGTTTGGTTGTCCTTTTTAGCACTGTTGTTAGTTGCACACAGAAATCTTCTTGGATGCAATCCAATCATCTGTTTAGCTTTACAGTTCTTTGTTTTATTATATAATTTTTACTACTGGAATATACACAAGCACTCATCCCTGCTTGTAACTTCTTGTGAATAGTTATTTTTCAGTTATTGGATAAATAGAAAGTCACACATCCTAACAGAGTATTGTTACAGTGTAATAAAATCAGCCCTCTGTTTTAAAGTGCTGCCATTAACCTCTTTCTTGCTTTTGAAGTCTAGTGAGAAAACACTTTTAGGTGCAGCTTCACAGTTACATATTTTTGTTCACGTTTATCAGAACTTCCTTTCTCTCTTTAATGCTTACTCTGGCATTGTGCAGGCTACAGGCATTTTCACATTCCTTTAGGTAAGGCGGGTGCAAGAATTATTCATGAAACTAAGCATGTAGTCAGACTGTCTCAATTAAAATCGCTAAATAAGTTTTGTCTGTAAATGGTAATTTCTTTTTTCCCTCCAGTGTTAGTTAATGTAAAACTGAAGCATGTTTTTATGTCAGGGAAGATGTTTCTTCATGTTCATCTGTTAACTATCCCAGAACATGAAATCTTGAGAATACATAATAATCAATTAGTCGCTCTTCCTTCCAAGACAGGCATCCATTAAAGTCATTCTGCAAGTTTATTTGTAAAGAGACAGAATATGGTTTTGAGGTCAATGACATGCAGAATTCTTCCTTCTCTTTGTCTGCAGAGTGTTCTGCCTTGACAGAGTAGAAAGTTTCCCCTTTTAGTGTCTATACAGCAGTGGTTGTTCAGCATTGTGACACTAATCAAATCACTAGAGTCTAAATGTAAAACAGTTTATGCATTCTCTGTTCATAGTTTGTCCAGTGAAGCAGCCCTTATCTTTGAGTTGATTATTTTAGCAGCTCCAGATGCTGTGTATTTTAGTTACCTTGTCTGCACAGTAGGATCTCTGTAAAGATGTCTGGATCTAGCTCCTAGACTACTAACGAGGAGCTGTAGCTGCAGGGGCAGTGCGTGGGGAGGAGACGGGCAGCAGCACAGAGTGCCATCAGAACTCAGACTCTGAAGTGAGCTCGGTTTGTTCAAGTATAGGAATAGTAGCTTGTCTGAAATACCTCCACTTTAGCATCAGTAAGACAAAGGGAGCTTGGAAGATGTCTCTATACCATCTGGATGCTTAACAGGGTTCACTTTTCTTCCTTAAAGCTATGGTGTTCCATAGTTTTAGACTATTGCATTTGACCAAGGACAAGTGCAGACTGATAGCTCTCCTCTGGCTTTGGGAATTGAATACCTCCAAAGAAGTGTCCTAATTAATTGTGATAGTGGATAGATGGGTTTTGAATGCGCTCAGGGCTGGGCCACTAGGAGGGAATGTAACACACTGTTGGTGTGCTGCTTTGGGAGAATCATGGCAATGGAAATTCAAGGTCCAGTTACAAATTTCATGAGGAGCAAGTTAATCTGGGATTCATGGAATTGTCAGAATTGGAAGGGACCTCTAGAGATCATCTAGTTCAACTCCTCTCCTAAAGCAGGGTTGCCCAGAGCACATTACTCACAACTTCATATAGGTGGATCTTGAAGATCCAGAGAAGGGGACTCCAACCTCCCTGGGCAGCCTGTTCCAGTGCTCTGTCACCCTCACTGTGAAGTTTCTCCTCATATTCAACCATTTGAAACACTTCCTGTGTTCCAGCTTGTGCCCGTTGCCCCTCGTCCTGTCACTTGCAACCACTGAAAAGCGTCCAGATCCACCCTCCTTCAACTCACCATTCAAATACTTCTAAGCATTAATAAGGCCTCCCCTCAGCCTTCTCTTCTCCAGGCTAAAGAGTCCCAGCTCTTTCAGCCTTTCCTCATAAGGGAGATGCTCCAATCCCTTAATCATCTTTGTTGCCCTACACCGGACTCTCTCCAGTAGTTCCTTGTCTTGAACTGGGGAGCCCAGAACTGGATGAAATATTCCAGTTGTGGCCACACCAATGCAGAGTAGAGGGGGAGAATGACCTCCCCCCACCTACTGCCCACACTCTTCCCTAGGCAGCCCGGGATTCCATTGGCCCTCTTGGTGACAAGGGCACATTGCTGGCTCATGGCTAGTTTACTGTCTACCAGGATCCCCAGATCCTTCTCCTCGGAAGTGCTTCAACCAGTGAATTCAGGTCCCAGGGTTTTGTGGCTACTCAGGTGGTCTCTTAAAACTGTGCAGGTCCAACCTTCACAAAAATTTCCATGCCCAGGTTTTTTCCTGGAAATGAGAATCGATGGAAGTGATGGTTACTTGAACAAATACTGAATATGCTTAAGCTTTTTTATTCTTAAGCTCTTATGTGGCTTCTTCATTGTGGCTTTGCTTTTCTTGTTTTAGCTTAGGGACTTCTCAGCTGTAATGGCGTGATATCTTCTATTGGACTATTTCCACATGTTCCATGCAGCAAACATCACATTCAGGTCTTCATTCATGCACTACAAGGTGATTTTGGAGGGAGTTGTGAAATGGAGTAAGGCAGCTGGTGTAACTGTGGACTTGGAAAGTACTGAAATAGAGAGGAAGAGAGGGGATTAGTAGTGCGAAGTCAGTGCAATATCACTTTCTTTTTGTGTTTGTTTCCTCTGCTTTTTGTTACGCTGAAAATTAACTCTGCTTCTTCTTAGGTTTCTTTGAATACCTTTATTCTCTTTTGTAAGAACATCTTGGAACTTTTGATGAGCTAACCATCCTTGTGTAGGCAACATCATTATTATGTGCAAAACAGCAGTTGTACCAAGATTATAGCCCTCTACAAACTTCCTAAGCAATCATGGCTTTGCACTTAGCTCTTCTGTCACTGCATCCATATGATGGAGCAGAAGTCCTGATCTCAGTCCTGTTCTGAGATTCCAAAATAATGTCCTTCACTTGTTTGAAAATGATTGTGGACTCCTAATTATCATAATTTTTCAGCATACCAGCTGGAAACCGAACTATTAATAAAAGGAAGTTAACTAGTGCTTATGCACTCTTAAGCCTCTGTTTTCCAGGCAGGGACTCAGACATACTTCCTTGTGCATTTTCAAAATGTGAGGCAATGTACTAGCTGTAAAAATAAATGTGTAAAGGATAAGAAAGCTTTAATGGAATACAAAACACATAGAAGGCTGGAAGCAACTTCTTGTGCCTTTTTGTTTTGTTTTGTTTTGTTTTATGGTGGTGTTTTTTTTTTAACCTAGGGGTTTGCTTGTGAGCATTGTAAAAAAGGGCTTCACTTTTGCAAACCACCCAACCCAATGGCCTAGTTCAGGAAGTACTTTGTGGCATTCTGTCGTTTGTGGAAAGAAATACAAGTTCTCTTCTTTATAAAGTGTTTCAAAGCTTAATCGTGCTTCTTTGCACTTCTTGAAGAACAGGTGATTTCATGTTAAAAAAAGATCCACTGCACTTAGCTAATCCAGTCCCCTTGCAAACCAGATCATGCTGTGAAACCATGCTATCTTATGGTGTCATTTTACAAAACGGATATTGAGTCTGCAAAAGTGCATGGTACAACAGCAAGAAAATCCTTCATCAATGTATGGATCGTTCTTCCATTAAATGATGTCTGTGAGACTATACTAAACTTCTGTAGCATTGTTAAAAGATCTGCAATACAGCATAGGTTGTTGCTTTTCTTTGTGGGCTGCAGGCTCTAAATATGTGAGGGGAAAAGAAGTTAACTATCACCCTCTTCAACCTTAAACTTCACGCAGAAAGGCACTTCTTGAAGGATGAGAGGAAGTGGCTGAGCACTAGAGAACTAGTTCATATCAGCCTAGTTCTGTATTAAAACTTGGCATATAGCAAGACCAGAACTTTTAGTAATCCACATCACAAGAGCTTCAGAAGACTGCCAGCTTCTATGTGCTCTGGAAAAGCTTGTGGAAGCTAAACCATTGATGAAGATGAAAACCAACAGAATGTGTTTGGGGAAAAGTTACATGGCCACATGTAACTGACATGTCAGGACAGCATCTTGCTTTGCATATCTGGTTCCCAGTACAACTGTACCTACAAACCAACTTTAAGTTGTCAGTCTGCCTTAAGAGATCCCAGCCTTCAGGGAAACTTTTGTGTGTCTAGTTTTTTTCCTATCACTGCATTCTACTGACAAGCTTCCCAAAAGAACCTCTTAAAATTTAATCTACAATGAATGTGGAGCTTTTTTTTCTTCTGTGAATGTATCTCCCATTGTGCTGAAGTACTAACAGAAGTTTTGGAGGTATATTGAATGTGAGAGCGTGGGTTTTGGTTCAGTGGGGTTTTTTTGTGGTTTTGTTTGTTGTTTGGGTTTTTTTTTTGTTGTTTTATTTGTTTGTTTGGTATTCCACCCCCACCCCCCTGAGCAGTTGCCTGGAAAGGTATTTCCTTGAAAAATATCATAAAGCCCAGTCAAAATTCAACATTCCAAATATAGTTATGAAAAATGGGTTCATCAGTTTTTCTAATTTTCTGTTGTGGTATTTGACAAGAAACATTTAACATGAGACTAATGTGTATCAAGAGTAAACAGAGATTGTTCTAGACTGGGGAACTAAATTAGATTTCAGATGGTCTTGAATTTATTTGGGAGTTCCTTAATCTATATCCAGTCACCTTCTAGAGTTAGGTGTAGGTTGTCACTAAACAAATTGTAACTGTATAGCAACGCTGGCATCTTACAGAAATCTTCCATGAATTTCAGAGCAGGGTTGAGTCTAGGACTTTCTTCCTGCCCCCAGCATAAACCCGACCTTGAATACAGATTGATGTGACTGCTTTCACTAAATGGTTTATATTGACAAGTAGACAAATTGTATTGATGAGTATGGAAATTGTACACTGAGTTGAAATGGAAGCCCTCTGAATGTAGCAATAATTATTTCAGTAGGAAGATTAGTTGATTGCTAATACTTCTGAGTGCTCACTTTCTACTTGATATTGTCAAAAATGTAAATGCAGCATGTCTCATTGCTTGAGAAACTTAACCAGTAGATAGACTGTTGCAGCTAAGCAGAATATATCCTAACAAGCATGGCACTTGAGTTTTCTAAAAAAGAAAGAAAGCTGTTGCAGCTTTTGCTGTGCTGTACGTGTACGTGTGCATGGCTACGCAGTTTAAAAAAGCAAAACTAAGAAGTTACTTTATGGACTGTATAAGACTGTTCAGCCATTTACCAAAGATAGTATCCAGAAGTCAGTTCTCTAATCCAATTTCTTCTCAGTCTATCACTTAAACTAACTTCTCGCTTTCTTTTTCCTTAATGCTGGCATTTAGTATACGCTCCATACAACATTCAATTAGCATGCCTATTATGAGGTAATGTATGCATAATCCAGCTGTTGAGTTTATCTGTTTTCATGCACAGAATTAATGAATTTGAATTTAAGTCAACTAACATAGATTTAAAAGAAAACCAAAAAAACCACCCAACTTTGTGATTAATTTCCTGTACTAACATAAAGGATAAAACTTGTTTTATCTGCTTAATGGTGGTGGTAGTTGCACATCTGGAATGACCTGCTGTTTGGAGAACAAGAACAACTTTTCCCCACCTGTTAGAAGTATAATGTTATTAAATGATTACAAGTTGAAAAGGCAATAGTTTGGGATCTGTTTTAGGATGATGAAAGTGAGTAAAAAATACTGTGGTTTCACAAAAAGTGGTTGCCTTTTCTCTCCCAGTGCTTGGCACTGTGTTCCTCCATCTCCTGAGAGAGTCTGATTTGATGTCTGTAAGTCACTGTATGTTTTCCCAAATGAGAGAGCGCAGCTAAGTGTTGGGTGACCTACGCAAATACCAAACAAGGGGGGATGGCAAGCTTAAGAACTCTTCTGGAAAAAAAAAAAAAAGAGCCCTTCTCTCTTTCATCTTTATAAGTTATTTTTGAGCCTGCTACAAAGTCTTAGGCTGGGGTCTGCTGAAGGCAAGTGTTTTTCATCCTGCATAAAGGCAGAAGAGGGGTAGGAGCTATCGCACAAATTTGCAAATTGCAGTGACAGTTACTTGGGGCATTAAGCTGCTCTTCTCACTGTAATAAATAATACACTGGACCTCAGCATTGGAAATCCCAAGGTGTCCTGCTCTTCATATGCAGAACTTAACATTTGTAATCACAGCTGTCTCCAGCAAGGGGGAGTCTCCCATAAATTTAAAGTGTCAACAGAAAATGCGACTGTGAACCATGCTTTGTTAATTGAGCACATGGCCTATTAAATTAAACTAGTTTTCCTATGACAAGTGAAAAAAGCTCTGATGACAAGCTTTCTTCAGCAATGATGCACTAGACTAACCAGAAGTGTTGACTAAGCGTTTCTGAACAAATTCTTTAAGCCAGAAAAGTGTTTGAAATCACTGTGAATAATAAGCTAAACCTAAAATACTTGCTAGTTCTCTTATGTTGTGATGAAAGATCCTGAGCCTGGCAGCGGTCAGCCACCAAAGATACAGATGAGTTGCAACATAAGCGTGTTTGAATTTTTTGGTTTTAGTACTTGGGGAGATCCAGATCTAAACTATTTTCAGGCTACCCTTAAACTGAGGAAAGAGCTCCAAACACACCAAACTCATGCTGATGCTGCAAAAAGCAACTCTCTGCTTGTTTTTTGATATTTATAAGATTCACCAGATAGGTTTTTAATTCTGTGATATTTTTTTTCTCCATAGAAATTCTCCTACATTCAAATCCTTTGAGGAAAAAGTTGAAAACTTTAAGGTAAGCATTACCAAAACACCGTGGTGATTGTGGAGCTGGAAGACAGACTGAAGTGGATTCTGGGTAGCCTGTTCTCTAGTTACTGGTGAACTGTTGAAGGTGCTCAGGTTATGTCTTTTTAAGTACTGTGGAAATGATTTCTCTGCCTAGCGGCTTGAGAATAACAATGTGCTTCCTGCACCTCTTACAGGAGGGTGCCTTTAACTAGAAGGACTACTAGCTAGCTAACCTGCGCAAAGAGCTAGTACAACATACCTAGCATTCTATCCAAAATTGTCAAGGCTTTTATTTCCATGTCTTCCTAAGGACTAGTATCCTACACAGCTTGGGATGTTTCTCTTATTTCTGACATAAAATATGCAAAGCCTTTGTACCTTAATTTAAAATTTACTCAGAAAAGCTTCAAGTGACAGAAACAACCATTAATAGCTTCTCCAGATGAAAAAAAAAAAATCACTTGAAAAATACTTCATGCTTTGTGTATCTTGAAGTCAGAGGGAGACTGCTACGTGGATCTGCTGCTGGTGATTGTGTGCCACGTGATACTTAAAGACTTGTCTTTCGAGTGTGGTGGGAAAAGCTGCTCTGTTGAAAAGAGTTACTAAACTCTCTCATGTGGAGGAGTACTGGTTTTATACAGTTAAGTGTGTTTGCGATGCCACGTAACTGCAATTTTATGCTGAGGCTCTCTCTGTGTTCTAGTCTAAAGTTGGAGGAAGCAAACCTACCGGTGGAGACTTCGGAGACGTTCTTAACTCTGCTGCCAATGCCAGTGCCACAGAAACCATTGCAGAACAGACACCGGAGGAGACACACTGAGATTCCTGCCTCTGTCCTGCTACCCCACTGCCAGATGCTGCAAGCAAAAACTAAGCTCACTTGCAACATTCTTTGCGCTCTTTCTACCAGATGTGCTTTTATTTAGCACATAGCTATTTTACCAGATTAACTGATACCAAGCTTGTTTGTGGGTTCAAAATATTTTTGAAACTAAAATACATTGTTTAGGGTTTTGTGTGGGAAGGGGAATTTTTATGCCTTTCAAGCATGTAAAGGACTTACCTGTAATTTGAAGGAAACCTTTAAAATATAGCAATGAAAAATCTCTTTTGAGAAGTTAATTATACTGTAGATATACTGTGGATACACAATTTCTTTTGAATCCATATCTACTGCTTAACTGAATCATTATGAATCTACTGCTGCTGCCAAAACAAAGCGTGTTATTTCAGTCCCTTGTTAAGTGTTGCCACCATGGAGGACACCAGACTGTGAGGATTGCTCCTAGCTAAAGAAAGGATTTCAGCTCCAGCAGGCTGTAAACAAGTTGTTCATAGGGGGATTACATATAAGTAGGAGCATACTGTCTTACAAGTGAGTTCCTCATACAAAAGATGTGTATAGGGCAATACATACCATGTAAAAGTTAATGATTTGTCAGCAAATTATCCATCTAGGAAACTTCTGACCATTACAAATGGAAACAAGATGTCCAGTAGTAGTAGTTTGGCTCAGTTACACTAACATTTTTAGTCTAGGGTTTTTTTGCCCATGATATTAATGTTGTAAGATGCACTTTTGAACTTTTGATCAGTCATTAATCGATTCATCTTAATTCACACGTGGTGGTGTCCTATTCACACTAACAAAGCACAGACTGTAAGAATAAGCCAGAGCACAGAAGTGTTTCTCTTTCAGGCATCAAGAGAATTACCCTCAAATGCTAATCTTGTTTCCCTTCTAAGCTGACCATTGGAAACATCTGCTGCACTTATTTGTGTGTGTGTGAAAGCCTGTTCCTGTTTAAGACCCCAGAAATCTGTTTTGAGAGATGTACCGTGTGGTACCACAGCATAGCTCTCTTGCAGGATCTGTTCTCCTACACATTGCTTTATCTGTTGTACTTTGCAAATTTCTTGTTTCGTATGTTTCTGGCACATGGTGCCAGCAAGGTTAGAACTTTTATGATATTTATCATAATAATTAGAACTGGAAACAAATTTTGAAATGTGTGAAATCCATGAAACTTAACTGCCACAGATGTCTGGAGGGAAAAAAACCTTGGCTCCTGACAATGCTGTTAACATGTCACATATAGTATATATGCTTAATTACATGTGTGAAGCTTAATAAAAACCTGTATGTGAGGAATGTATTGTCCTGCGGATATTGAGGGTTACACAAGTGTTTAATTGAAACAGTCCTGTTTGATTAGTTTCAAAGTAGTGCCAATACTACCGTTTGAGGGGAAGACTAGGCCTAGGAGACGGGAGGTGGCTTACCCGAGCTGCCCGTGGCAGGGGGGGTTCAGGGGACAGCCTGTGCCAGCCGCTGCTTAGCGGAGCAGCAGACCTGGACGACAAAGCTGGAGCCCAGCTCTTCTCGCTAGGGTCAGTGCCATACAGGGCAGGGCCTTCTCAAACATGGTCCTTGGTCCACGGTTTTGTGTTTAACTGAAGAACAGAAGGGCTGTCTAGCTCAGAGCAGGGCTTCGGGGGTTAGGAAGAAGATTTTTATTCTGTAACGCATCACACGCAGCTTTGCCACTGCAGCCTCAAGTAAGCTCTCCCTTCTGCCGGGTGGGACAGGGGGGCCAGGCGCGGGTTTCCCTGTCCTGTCCTTCCACCCTGCAAGCCGTCGGGGCGACAGATAGGCGGGGGAAGCTGGCGACACCTTCAGTCGGCTAGGCTTCTCCAGCCAGAGCGCCCGGGCCGCCGCCTGAGAGGGGCCGCCGCCAGCAGCTCACAGACCTGACACGCTTTCCCTTAAACAAGATGGCGGCTGCCCCGCCCGGCGCGCTTCCGCCCGCCGCGTGCCGGTGACCCGGTGCGGGGTCAGAGTTCACGCACCGCCCTCCACGCGGACGGTTATGGCGGCGCCGAGTTGGG